>VSMD01134222.1:0-50869 GCA_008750895.1 Mirza zaza | reverse complement strand
AGTGGGGAGCTGTCTCCGGGAGTGGGGGGTTGTCTCTGGGAGTGGGGGGTTGTCCCTGGGAATGGGGGTTGTCTCTGAGAGTGGGGGGCTGTCCCTGGGAGTGGGGGGCTGTCCCTGGGAGTGGGGAGCTGTCTCCGGGAGTGGGGGGTTGTCTCTGGGAGTGGGGGGTTGTCTCCGGGAGTGGGGGGTTGTCGCTGGGAGTGGGGGGTTGTCGCCGGGAGTGGGGGCCTGTCACAGCCCCACTCAGAGCCCCCCGCGTGAGCTGTGGCCGCCCTCCCCAGGCGAATGAACCCCGCTCTGCCTTCCTTCCTGAGAGGCGGGAAGACAGCGCGTCACTTCCAGCCCCGCGGCCACCCGGGACCAGCGCCGGCCTGCTCTGGGGGAGGGGCCGGCGCCTCTGCGGGGTTGGGGTGCGGGACCCCGCTGTGCTCTGATGGCAGGTCCCAGGGTCTTCTCGCTACCGCAGGCGCCAAACTGCCGCATCGAGCGTGGGCTCTGACAGCCTCGCCACCCTGCGCGCTGGGCCGGCCCTCGCTTGTTCCGCGCTTCTGGGATCCCCCTAGTAGCTCGTGTGCGGCTTCTCCTGAAGTTCTCGCGATGCGCGAATCCCCCACTGTTCAGTCGCGGCCGGGGTTCCGTGGTGCGTGGTCCCTTCCCCCCAGGACTGAGATGTGGCTTAACCTGAGCGATTGGTGGCCGGGCGAGGAGGGCGGGCCCGGTCCAGAGGGGGCCCAGGGGGTCGTGGGTCAGAGGTCTCGGGGGAGGGGGAGTGCCGGCTATGCCAGTGGGAAGGGGCCGCGTTTTCAGGCCCAGAAGATTCAGAGGAATCAGAGATCTGAAAACTTTCAAGCGCGTTGACTCAGATCCCCACAGCCCGAGCCCCAAGGCTCCACGCTGCCCGGGCTCCGTCCTGGCGTGGCGGGCGGAAGCCGGCCCCTCTGGTTCTCCGCCCTCCGCCGTGGCACGACAGCGGGCTCCGCCTGCCGCGGGCGCAGGCCTTTCGGCCCAGCCGTCACGGGTGGTCAGGCCCTCGGTGTGGTTCTGCAGTCCCTGCGACCCTGCGACCCTACCCCTGTCCCTGCGACCCTGCGACCCTACCCCTGTCCCCAGCCGACTCTCGAACCCTGGAGCCGTTACCCCCATAGCGCGTTTCCTCCGCCGGCATCACCTCCCTGCTCCCGCTGGTGGCCTTTCCTCCATGCCCCATGGTGGGCCCCACTGCCCTGCTGGCAGGTGGCCCTGCTCCTCCAAAACCCGTCCCGGAGTCCGCGTCGTAGGCCTGCCCTGCTGACACCGCCGTTCTTGGCTGGGGTCTCTGGAGAGACGGAAGACGCTCCCGGGCAGGGGCTGCCTCTGCCTGCCCCACGGGGACCGCTGGAGCTGGGCCACCTTCGCTTGCCCCAGCGCAGGCCAGGCCTGGGTCTCTGCACACCTGCCCTGGCCTGCCGGGGGCTCTGGCTCGGAAGAGGGTGGTGGGAGCGGGACCCCATTGTTACGTAGGAGTTCCGGCACGTGGCGAGAGTCAAATGCATTGCTTGGACAACACCCGCTGCACGCAGCGTGTCTCCACGTTGCCTGTCCCCGCGTGTGCCTGGCCCGGCGCCCGGTGTGGCCGCAGCCGCTCGAGGGGCCGGCGGGCAGCGGCCGGGGTCCCACGCCTTCTCCCCCCCCAGGTGTGGAACCAGAACGGCAAGAGCCCCTCCATCACCTTCGAGTACACGCTGCTGCAGCCGCCACACGCGCACCGCTTCCCGCCCGTGTTCTACGGCTTCCCCGAGCCCGGCTCCGACAGCGCCGAGAGCCAGGAGCTGGACGGGGCCGGGCCGCTGGGCTTCGTGCCCCACAACGGCTCGCTCTACAGCCAGGCCTCCTCGGAGCGGCTGGGCCTGGACAACCGGCTGTTCGGCCACCCGGGGCTGGAGCTGGAGCTGGGCCTGGGCAAGGGCCAGGAGACCAACGAGGTGTGCGAGCAGCCCGGCGGCGCAGCCTGCGAGGCGCCAGCCCGGCCCAAGGGCTTCCGAGGTACCCGGGACGGGGGCGGGGGCGGGGGCTCTGGGGATGGGCTCTGGGGATGGGGAGGGGTCTTTAGGAACCGCAGACCCGCTCCAGGCAGGCACAGGGCCGAGGACTCGGCGTCCGTCTGTACCCACAGGCCTTCTCTGTGGCGGTTGTGACTGTCCCCATTGGACAGATGGGAAGACTGAGGCTTACAGGGCAGGAGCGACCTGCCCACGTCACACAGTTCCCGAGGGAGGACGGGCTGAGCCCATCGGCTGCACCCTCGCTCACTTCTCCTGTGTCTGTGTGTCCCCGAGTGTCCCCTCTTCTGATAAGGGCACCAGTCTTGGGATTCGGGCCCACCCCAAATCCATGGCGATTTCCTTGGAAGACTCTTGCCTGACTACAGCTACAAGGACCCTATTCCCAAATAAGATCGCGCTCTATCCATCTGTGTAGCTGCGTGGGTCCAAGCGCAGTCGTGTCACCCGCACAGATTGCGTCGTTGTGGAGTCGGGCTCTCGGGGTGTCCGTCCCCCAGATACGTGTGCCGTGTCTGCTCATCCCTCCCCCCCAGTCTCCACCGGTCCGTCCTGCCTCTGAGCCGTGCACACGCAGAGGGTCCCGTCCCAAGCTGCCCACTGCAGGTGGTGACCGTCCCCTCACAGGGCACTGTCCCGGCCCCCACACCAGGACCTCGGCCAAACCGTGTCCTCTAACTGGCCAGAAACCTGCCCTCTGGGACTTCCCAGCTCAGCCGCTTGTCTCTGGCCCCACTTGTCCTGGGCCCTCCCCCGGGCAGGCCCGGCCCCCAGGGCGCGGAGGCTTGGGGTCCAGCCGCCTGTCTCCCTCTGCAGACCGCAACACCACCGGGGCCGCACTCGCGGGGGACAAGGACGACCGCGAGGCCGATGCCCGTCTCGCCTCCCGGGAGTTCCTCTCGGCCAACGCCATCTCCGACCAGCTGCTGGGCCCGGGCTCCGACTCCAAGGAGCTGCCCCTCAACGAGACGGTGAACAGCATCTTTGCGCAGGGCGCCCCACGGGGCTCGCTGGCCGAGAGCCTCCAGGTCGACTACGAGGATGCCGAGGAGGCCGGCGCCTACCTGCTCAACGGGTCCTACCTGGAGCTGAGCAGCGACAGGGCCACCAACACCTCCTCCGAGGGGCCCGTCCCCAGCGTCAGCGCCAGCCTGCCCACCTCGGCCGGGAATAGGACTCACAAGGCCAGGTAGGCGGCGCAGGCAGACCCCCAGCCCCGTCCAGGGCCCTGTGGGGCAGGCTGGCACCAAGGCCCAGTGGGCAGTGAGGCCACCCTGCAGGGTCTGGCCGGGAGGGCGGGCACCTGGAGGTAGGTGAGGGAGGCCACTCCCTCCCAGGGCCCCACCTGCTGCCCCGTGGATCCGAGCACGAGGCCAGAGGCTGGGCTGCAGCAGGTCACCCCCGGTAATTAGGTCCACGGGTCACGGCCCGTGTGGAGCTGCTATCGGGGCAGGAAGGCAACAGCGCTGAGCGCCCCGCGGGAGCCAGGGACGGGGCTCAGCAGTTCACGTGTGCGCAAATGGGATTGTTACCTCGACCTAGTGGGGCTCGGAGAGGGCGGGTGATGTACTCAAGGTCATAGAGCCCGAGGAGTTGGGGCCCCTGGCTGTTGGGCAGGAGGCAGGTGGCCCAAGCCACCCCCAGGTGCAGAGTGGGCCTGGGCCAGCCTCCACTGTAGACAGAGAGAAGGTGGAGCAGGACCCGGGGGCTCCTCACCCAGAGGCCAGACCCCTAGTCAGAGACTGGGGACAAGACTGGCTGCCACTGCCACTGGCTGTGTGATAGTCCACCTGGGGCCAGGCCCCCAGAGCCAAGGCCGCAGCCGGGGACACCTGGGCAGTCACAGCTGGGGAAACCCGGGCAGTCACAGCTGGGGACACCTGTGCAGTCACAGCTAGGCCTGGAGGGGCCCAAGATCAGAAGCCTCACTGGGTCAGGCGCCTGCTGGGAGCAGGGGTCCCCAGACCTGCTGTCCCCACTGGGGGTCCATCCCTGGTGATGAGCCCCTGGGCAGAGGTGGCCACTTTGCCAGTCCCTGCTCTTCTCCTAGCAGCTCAGACAGGCCAAGAGGCTGTCTGTGGTCAGACTGAGCCTGTCCCGGTCCCACTGGGGGACAGGGGGCAGGGGTGGGCCCATGCTGTTTGCTTTCTTCTGTTTGCTGAGCACCCACCCAAACCCTTGACTTTAGACACACGCAGGACTTGAACTCAGCTAGGCTAGGGTGCCGGCGTGGGCCTCCTGAGGAGATTCGGGGTTTGCTCTGGAGGTGATGTGATTTGGAGCCACTTCTCACCCACCACCAGAGGACAAGAGCAGCAAAGCTGCCTCCCTGGCGAGCCAGGAGCCTGGGGGTGCCGGCCCCTTTCTCCGAGTGCCGTCTCAGGTCTCAGGCTCCTGCGGGAAGCTGGGGCTGTAGGGCTGGGGGGCGTCCAGGGCACTTCCGACGTTCCCGGGTGGACAGAGTGGAGCCTCGGAGCCTCGTCCTGCTGCCCGTCTTCCCACAAGGTTGGCCCCAGGCTGTCTGGTCGCCCGCCCCGGCACCCTCGAAACTGCCAGGGAGGGGCCTCTGGCTGGTGTAGGGGACTCGGTGGCCGGCAGGGAGGGACGGGCTTTGCTCTGGGGGTGCAGGATCTGAGCCTGACTGGGGTTCACAGGCCAGGGCTGGGAGGGCAGAGTCTGCCAGCACGTGGCTGTGTGACTGGGTGTCACTTGGGCTGTGAGCCTGGCTTCTGCACCGTCAGCTCGGGTCACGGGAATGGCTGTGTGTGGTGAATGTGACACACGGGAGGGACCCAGGGCGCAGAGGCTGGTAGCGTTAATGATAAATAATGCATTGAGCCTTGGGCGGGGGAGGGGGGGTTCCCAGGACCGGTGGCTCACGTGGCTGAGCCAGCTCTGGGCCTTATCAGCGGGGCTAGTGCGCTCAGCGCGTGGGGGATGCTGGCAGCCGACCCACTGTGTGAGAGAGACACGTCCCTGCCCTCCTCTGGGCCTCAGTTTCCCCATCTCTCAGCGCGGGGTTGTGGGGGGTACCCTCGGGGCCCGCTGGCTCAGATACTCAACGAAGCCCAGGCCGGGGGTGGGGCACAGCGTTCAACCCCTTAAGCCATGTGCTCAGGTCTGCCTGCGGCCGTGGGGACAGATTGGGTGTCCGGGGGCCATCCGGGGGCCCAGGAGCGACAAAACAGGCTGTCATCCCTCAGAACGGCCCTGCGTGGGGGGGGGCGCAGTGGCTCCCCCAGCCAGCTGCCATCAAAGCGCCACGCTGCCACCGCGCGAAGATGTTCCAGAGAGATAAAGGGCAGAGGGGGACCGCCAGGCCGAAATAGCCACGCCTCGGCCGGCCGAGCCATCCAAACACAGGAAGTCGCGTCTGCTCGGGGAGAAGGCGGCCCAGAAAGGAAGGGCTATTTTCATCTTCCCAGAAAAGCCTCAGATAATCAAGGGAGGGGCCCCTGTCACCAGGCTCAGACGTCAGGAGCAAGCGTCTGAGC
Organism: Mirza zaza; assembly: GCA_008750895.1. NCBI lineage: Eukaryota > Metazoa > Chordata > Mammalia > Primates > Cheirogaleidae > Mirza > Mirza zaza. The sequence continues at coordinate 45,336 of VSMD01134222.1, read as the reverse complement.
CCCAGAGTCCCCGCGTGGGGGAGGGGCAGGAACGGCGCTCTCTGTTCCGTGTATAAACACACGCGGTCATCTCGGGGCTCCTCCCGCGGGGGCCGTGTCTGGCCCAGCGGGCAGGCGGCGGGGCAGGGGACCGGGTGGGGCGACAGCCACTTGGAGCATACCAGGGACTCTGAGGCCGTCACCAGCCAAGCTGCGTCTAGCGGCTGGGGGGGCACCGTCGCCTCCCCCCCACGCGGGCAAGGGTGGGGCTGGTGGTTCCGCGATTTCCTGGGTGTTCTCTCCTTGGTGCCGCTTCCAAGAAGGGACCCGTGAGGCGTCGCGCTGCCGAGCGAATGTATGCGGGTTCCGTTCCGGGGTTGCATGTGCCGCGCCGCGGGGAGTGACGTGTGGGCAGCCCCTCCAGAAATACCTCTGGTTCTGCACATCCAGGGGGCTATTTTGAACCGGGCGGCTCTCTCGAGCCGAGGAGGATGAGTCACGCTGCCTGCTGGCCCGGGCGTAACTGGAGAAAGATGGGTTTCTCCACGGTGGGGCTGGGTCCTCTCGTCCCTTTTGTTCCTGGGGAGGATTTAAAGCCGCTGAACACAGGGCCGGGCCTGATCAGCACAGCTAGGCACGAATCAAGATTAGGGGCTGGTCTCCGGGCTGCTCCTCCCCCAAACGAGCGGCCCACCTGGGCCAGGTGTGCGCGGATATCACCAGGCAGTTCTGTGAGTTCCCACAGCCCTTTGTGCTGACGGGACAGGGTTTTGGGACACTCTCTGCCTCATTTAAAAAGTTTCCTCTCATTTTTAAATAGGGGAGGGGGCTTTCCTTCCCCTTGACGCCTGGAAAAGGGCCCAATGGGCTCCTGGTTTGAGGCTGCCAGGTGAGGGAGGCCCACCTGGCTCCTGGTTTGAGGCTGCTGGGTGAGGGAGGCCCACCTGGCTCCTGGTTTGAGGCTGCTGGGTGAGGGAGGCCCACCTGGCTCCTGGTTTGAGGCTGCTGGGTGAGGGAGGCCCACCTGGCTCCTGGTTTGAGGCTGCCGGGTATGGGAGGCCCACCTGGTTCCTGGTTTGAGGCTGCCGGGTGAGGGAGGCCCGCCTGGCTCCTGGTTTGAGGCTGCCTGGTGAGGGAGGTCCACCTGTCTCTGAATAGTCGGAGGGACCAGCCCCAGCCCGCTGGCCTCCCCGTCCTCCCCTCTCCTCTCCCACCCTGAGTTTAGGGACCACATGGATGAACTCATTATTTAACCTCCGGCTGGTAGATCATGTCCTGGGTCGCAGATCCGGGCAACGTCCGTCCCTGAAGTCCGCCAGCTCCGGGACGCTCTGGGAGGGACAAGCAAACCGGAGAGCACTTCCCCCGTGACTGCGGGTCGCAGACACCCAGCTCAGCGCTAGCCGCTGTCTCCATTGCAGCGTCACCCAGAAAGCCTTTCAGGATGTGATGCCCTGTGACACCCTGAGCCTGACCCCTCAGTGTCCCGAGGAAAGGACCTGGGACAGATGTCAGCTCAAGGTCGCCCTTAGCCAGCCCGGGTCTCCCAGAGCACATGGGAGCGGCGCCCAGCTTAGCAGGGCAGGAGGCGCCCGAGGCCGTCGCTGGCTGGGCCGCTCCGGGGACGGACGGAGCAGACGCCTGGGCCACGGCCCCGTCTGCTTCCCCCTTCCCTGCTGAGCCCCAAATGCAGGCTGGGCCCAGGCACACCTACCGCTTCAAAGCAGCAACCAGCCCTAACAATGGTGGCTTTGGCTGCCCGAGTTCCGGCCAAGAATCATAGCTGGTGGCTGGCCAGGACCCAGCTGCCCCCCCCCCCCCCCGGGGGGGGGGGGCCGTGCAGCCATCGCAGACCTGAGCCGCCACGCCACGCGCACCCTGGCCACGCCCCGTCTGCAGCCCAGTGGCTTTGCTTTGATCCTTGGAGGCTGAGGCATGTCGAGTGTCGATCCAGTGAGTGTCGGGGCTGAGAGCTGCAGGCGGGAGCTCTGTCTTCCCAGGCCCCCTCCCGGGAGGGAAGGAGGAGCCGCCAGCCGTGCAATAAGGTGACAGCTGCTGTATGCGAGCAGGGCCTCCCCATGCTGGCCCCGTGTTCTTCAACGCGCTGCCCGCTCCCGGGAGCTCCGGCCCCTCGGTGCAGCCGTGGAGTGGAAAAGGGCCAACGTCTGCTCAGCCCCGAAGGTGTCCCTACGGCACTTCTGTCCCCTCTGCCTCAGACGGGGACTTGGAGGTGTGGGGACGAGGCCTGGGGCTCAGGCAGGCCCCCGGCGGGCACCGGGGTTCTCACCGCCTTCTCTCCCTGCCCCTTCCCAGGCCCAGGCCCAAGGCACGCAAGCAGGGTGTGAGTCCCGCGGACATGTACCGGTGGAAGCTCTCGTCCCACGAGCCCTGCAGTGCCACCTGCACCACAGGTACTGCCTCGGGCACTGCGGCAGCGGGGATTGGGGCTGGGGCCTACCCACTGGCTCAGAGCCCCAAACTGCCTGCAGGGCACTTGCATGGTGGCTTCCTGACCTGGGGGCAGGACGTGACAGGGGTTAGGGTGTCGGATGAGGGCACCCCAGTTCCCAGGCTCCCCGGGGGGCCACCCAGCCACCCCTAGTGACCGCTCATCTGCTGCCACTCATGTTGCATCTCACTGGGGCGCACGTCCTTTGGGTTAAAAGTGACAGACCCACGCGGTGAGGACTTTTGTTCACAGCAAGCGTAGGGAGAGGGGAATGGACCCTGGGATCTGTGAGTGGCCCCGGAATCAGCCAAATCCTAGCACCTGACCAGCGGGGGAGGAGCGGGGGGGCAGCGACCCGCCCCCTGGACAGACACACACCTGCGGTTGGCAGGTGTCAAGCTGGGACTCGAGCCCATGTCTGTGGGACCGTGGTGTGACTGGCCAACAGCACACTGAGTCGCTGGCCGGCCTGGGCTCTAGGGCGGGGGCTGCACTTGCTGCCCCCTCTGGCTCCCTCCCCAGGGGTGCTGCAAGGTTAGATGTCACCCTAGACCAGGACGCAGGGATAATGTGGGGAAGAGATGTAGGGGGAGCCCAAGTGCCGGCTCTGAGGTCACACCTGTACCTGGGACTTTGTGTTTGAATATAGGCGATGCCCGGCTGCCCCTCGAAATGTGGGATGCTCTCGGCACCCCCGCCGGGCCAGGGCTCGGGACAGCCCTGTATTCTTTGCCGGGTGAGACTGCCGGGCAGGGGGAAGTCTGGGCTGGATGGCAGCCCCACCCCACAGCCTGGGGCATCTCAGGGGATGGGCCCCCCAGGAGTGGGGAGGAGAGAGGTGGCCCCGGTGACCGCGAGCCTCCCGCTCTGCTCACACCGGCCCTGCCTCTCTCAGGCTGGAGAAGGGGGGTCTTCTCTAGTTATAAGAGGCTCTGAGCAGGGTGCCAGGCACAGGGCACGGACATGCCCAGCCTGTCCCCACACCTGGCTGTCTAGGGGGCAGGGGCCAGGTTGGGGGCTGCGGGATGAGCCCTGCTCGCACCTGGGCAGGGGACGGGGGAGAAGACAGAGATAGGGGGACACATGGGGTGGGGGGCAGAGCTGCCACGCTGTGATGGGCTCCCGCCCCTGCGTCTCCCAGGTGACTTTTATAGAAGGTTCCATCTCGGGGGTGAGCAAGTGGGGCCTGAAGAGCCTGGGGGTGGTCGTGTCACCCCCCCGGAGACGCGGAGCTGGGACTCGAATTGTAGCCCGTCTTGACCGAGGCCTGCTGTGTCCTCACTGGCCGGCGAGGCAGGATGAGCAATCAGGCTCCTGGCGGGGTCCGAGGCCTCAGCCCCAAGCCCTGGGCCGCAGGCTGGTGTCTCTGAGGCCCGGAACATTCCAAGCAGGCTGGCCAGGAAGCCAGCTCCCCTCTGAGAAGGCTAGAGACTGCGCAGCCCAGCGCTGGCGGGAGGGGAACTGCGATGGCAGCCTGGAAGTCCCGCGGTGGCCACGTCCCAGGCCTGGCGGTCCTGTCCCAGCTGGGGCTGGAGGTGGGACATGCAGCCTTCAGACACACACCGCTGAGAAGGGGCAAGAGCGGCTGGGCCCTCCACCGACGGGGATATTGATTTTCTTCTGGGGCGTTGGCACCCACGGGAACACTGTTCTTGGACGCCTGTCACCGGAGAATGCCGGTCTGTCTGTCCCTCCCATGCACGCACGCACAGACGCACAGCAGCAGCGAACCCCGACCCCACGCAGGCACACACACAGGGATGGTTCTAGAAAGTCTGAGATGACGTTGGTTAGGGACCAAGATGTGCCACCGGAGGGCTGGGAGGGCTGCAAACTGAACTGGGCATCTGAGGAGCTGGCGAGGGCTGGATGGCTCCCCGCCACTCCCCCCACAGCCCACAGACGGTGGCCCTGGTGACTGAGAAGGTGACACCTGCTGCACCTGCCCATGCAAGGGCCACTCTGGGCTTGCTCAAGGCCCAGGGGAGTGGCAGGGGACCTGGGTGCCCACCTGGGCTGGAGGGGCTGGAGGGGCTGGAGGGGCTGGCTGGGCTGCAAAGAGAATAGTTGGACCCTGGGACGCAGCAGGCAGCCAGCTCAGCCCCAGAGCTGTCCCTGCCCAACTGCCGTATGAGTTGGAGACATGGTGACCCTCAAACCAGGAAGCCGGGCAGGCCCCGAGTGGGTCTGCTGGCCTCCACGGCACTGGCTGCGAACCACGTGCTCACAGGCCCTCCCTGTCCTGACCCAGGGGTCATGTCGACCTACGCCATGTGCGTCCGCTACGACGGCGTCGAGGTGGATGACAGCTACTGCGACGCCCTGACCCGCCCCGAGCCCGTCCATGAGTTCTGCGCGGGGCGGGAGTGCCAGCCCAGGTACCTGCCCCAGTGGCCACGGGCGGGTGCTGGCGGGGGTGTGCCACGCTCTGCCTTGCCCCCCTTGTCCCACGCCCAGCCTGTCCCTGCACCTGGCCTTCTGGAGGGGAGGGGCCGGCTTGGGGGCTCCGGGATGAGCTCACACCACCTGGGCGGGGGAGGGAGACAGAGGGACACACGGGGTGGGGGCGGCTGGACTCAGCGTCCTGCCTCTTAGCGCTGCGCCGTGGGCAGGGCCGTGGGGGCCGGCAAGCTGGGGCACGGCAACCGGATTTGCAGTCACATCCGTCACGGTGCCTCGCACACAGTATGCGCTCGATAAATGCTTGCCACCGTAGATTTAGGAAGCACTGTCCCCGCACTCTAGGCTACAGTGGTGTCTTTGCTCCCCAGCCCACTGGGGGTGCATCTCAGGTGTTCATAAGCTAACGGGGTTACCCCGGAAGCTCCACGCTGCCTGGCCGTCCCTTGGATGCGGTAGAGGCCCCAGCTTTCTGGCCCCCAGGCCTCCCGCCCGGCCTCGCAGGTGCAGGCTGAGCCCCGAGCACACCTCCCCAGTGACCACCAGGGTCCCCAGATGAGCCCGGGGATGCCAGCTCCAGCCTCCAGCGACAGGAGCCATCCCTCCTGGGAGGCCGAGGACTCCTGCTCCTGTGCGGCCACACGCCCTCCGCCCTTCTGGCCTGCCCCAGCCCCGCCTTGTGCTCCCTGCACAGCTGCTCCTTTCTGGGGGTGGGGTGCCGAAGACCCTGGCCGTCTCCGGGGCGCTGCCTGGGCCCGCCAGGGTGTGGTCCGGCTGGGCCTGTCCTTTCCCTCGGAGCACCCCTGGCTTGGCCCTCTCTTCCTCCAAGTCTGCCTTGCTGGGGGGCTTCGGGGTCTTGCTCACAACCCGGCCGGCCTGGGCCGAGTGGGGCGGGGGTCTCTCCTGGCACGCCGGCGAGCCCCTCTCTGCTCACTCCCCCATCGCTCAGCCCCGTGGGGGCTGCAGACGCCTGAGTGGCACGGCAGGTCACAGAAGTCTAGCGCAGGCGCCCACCCGCCTCCCCACTCGGCTGCTCCCTGGAGACCACCGGGTGTCACGGCAGCGGCCCACTCCGCCGGCCTCCCTGCCTCCCCGCTGCCCGGCCCGTCGAGGTTTTGGACCGCAGGGGCGAGGGAGGAGGGGGCCGCATCATCTTCGGTGGGGTCGTGGGGGTCGCTGAAGGCCCCGCCCGCCCGCGGCAGGTGGGAGACCAGCAGCTGGAGCGAGTGCTCGCGCACCTGCGGCGAGGGCTTCCAGTTCCGCATCGTGCGCTGCTGGAAGATGCTGTCGCCCGGCTTCGACAGCTCCGTGTACAGCGACCTGTGCGAGGCCGCGGAGGCCGTGCGGCCCGAGGAGCGCAAGACCTGCCGCAACCCGGCCTGCGGGCCGCAGTGGGAGATGTCCGAGTGGTCGGAGGTGAGCGGGCGGCCGGGCGGCTCGGGGCTGGGCCTCTGCGCCGCCGCCGTGACCGCCCTCCCCTTTCCTGGCAGTGCACGGCCAAGTGCGGGGAGCGCAGCGTGGTGACCAGGGACATCCGCTGCTCCGAGGACGAGGGGCTCTGTGACCCCAACACCCGGCCCGTCGGGGAGAAGAACTGCACGGGCCCCCCCTGCGACCGCCAGTGGACCGTGTCCGACTGGGGCCCGGTGAGGCCACGGGGCCAGGGAGAGGGGGCCCCAGGGCTTGATGTGCCTCGGTTTCCCTATTTTTCTGGGGCAAAGGCGTGACGGAGGAATGATGCCCGCTGGCCTTTCTCCCCCGCTGTTATAAGAATCAAAACCTTTGTCTAAAAGCAAGTGGCCACCAGCACATTCCCCTTTCATAACCTTTCCGTCTGCCTCTGCGTCTCCCTGTCTCTGCATGTCTCTCCCCGTCTCTGCATGTCTCTCCCCGTCTCTGCATGTCTCTCTCTGTCTCTGCACGTCTCTCTCTGTCTCTGCATGTCTCTCTCCCGTCTTTGTCTCTCTGTGGCTCTCCTGTCTCTGTATGTCTCTCCCCTATCTTCATCTCTCTGTGGCTCTCCTGTCTCTGCATGTCTCTCTCCGTCTCTGCATGTCTCTCCCCCATCTTCGTCTCTCTGTGGCTCTCCTGTCTCTGTCTCTCATCCGGGAGAGACAGGTGCTCAGGTGTCTTGCAAGGGTCACCTCTGGGTGGCGCATGCACAGGTACCCGTTTAGGTGTGCCTCTCTGTGTTTCTCATTGAGCACGCATTATTTCTGTAATTAGAACAGAAAATGCTATTTAAAAAACGGTTACCGCAGCAACCGCTTCCCCACACCGCTTTGGGGAGCCCCTCCTCCTCCCCCCGGGGCTGATGTCTAGGGCCCTTGCGGCGTGGCCCCCCGCCCCCTCTCACCCGCCGCCCCGCGCCCCTGCAGTGCAGCGGCGGCTGTGGGCAGGGCCGCACCATCAGGCACGTGTACTGCAAGACCAGCGACGGACGGGTGGTGCCCGAGTCCCAGTGCCAGGTGGAGACCAAGCCCCTGGCCATCCACCCCTGCGGGGACAAGAGCTGCCCTGCCCACTGGCTGGCCCAGGACTGGGAGCGGGTGAGTGTCTCGGGCTGCAGCCCAGCAGCTGGGAAGGCGGGGGGAAAATGAGGGACTGGCTGCAAACGAGGAAGGCACAGCTCGCTAGGAGTTAATTTAAACCACAAAAGGCCACACAGGTACAGACACCTTACAGCTTCCCAGATCAGAACAGGCCTTGTCTGGGCCCCCGACTTCCTGCCGTTTGGAAAACCGGGGAGAAAGTTGTTTAGCTCCGTGTGCCTTTGGCCCGAGCGGCCTTTTGTCAGGACTGATGTGTCCTCCCTGCCCAGCCGTCATCGTCACCAACTTGTCATGTGAGACGACCTGATCTTCTCAGACAGATTGCTTTCAACCGACTATTCCAGGCAGATCACTATTAACCGGATAATCTCGGGCCAGACTGTTTTCTGCTAAGTTGATTTTGGCCAAATCGTCATTGGCCAAATTGTTGTTAACAAATTTGTTCCAAAACAGATGGTTTTGTGCTAAATTGCTTTTGATCAAATCCATCTGGGGCCAAACGGTCATCGAACGGAGAGCTCTCAGCCAGTTGCCGCGGGTCCACACATTTGCGCCCGATGGCCGCGGACCGCACTGTTAGCGCCAGAGCGGCCGTGGGCCGCAGGCCCTGGGTCTTGGTCGTCCGGCCTCGGGCCACTGACCCGCGCCCCCCTCCCCCGTCCTGCGCAGTGCAACACGACCTGTGGGCGCGGTGTGAAGAAGCGGCTGGTGCTGTGCATGGAGCTGGCCAACGGGAAGCCGCAGACGCGCAGCGGCCCCGAGTGCGGGCTCGCCAAGAAGCCCCCCGAGGAGAGCACCTGTTTCGAGAGGCCCTGCTTCAAGTGGTACACCAGCCCCTGGTCCGAGGTGAGCCCCGCCCGGCCCGAGTAGGGCCGTCCGTCCGGGAAGCCCTCTCACCTCTGCCACGGCGGCGGGTGCCAGGGCCGCTCGCCCCGGGAACTGGCCCTGGGCTCCCCCCGGGGTCCCCCCGGGCTCCCTGTGGCGCCCGTCCGGGTCTGTTTTGGCCCGGTCGCTCTGGCCTTGAACCGTGGCCTCCGCGTGGTGCGTTCGGCTGCGCACGTGGCTGACACGCCAGGGGGCGGGCGGGCCCCGGGGGTCGCTGGGGTCGTCCAGGCTGAATCGGAAACGGGCCTGGCCCCAGGGAGCCACGGCCGAGGCAGGGCCCCAGGGCGGGGCACAGGCCTGGCCCCGTCGAGATTCTGTGGGCTCCTCAGACCCTGCGGCCTTCAGGGTGTCGGGCGGGACAGGCTGAGGTCTCGCCTCTCTGTCAGGGAGCAGGGCCCTCCCCTGTGGGGCCCCGGGGACCGAGTGGGCAGCCCAGGCTCGGCGTTTGCCCCCAGAGTCTCCTCTCTCCCTAGAGCGCCGTGAGGAGGGCTCCTCTGCCCATGTCTCAGAGGAGGAGACTGAGGTTCAGAGGTGCCCGACCCACTCAGGGTTCCGCAGTTACTGGGACGGGGGAGGACACTGGGGCCCAGGTCTGTCTGTCTGCTGTCCCGGGGCCAGGCCAGGTGGAGTGAGCCACCTGGAACGTGAAGGGAGCCCGACCAGCCTGCCCAGGCCCAGGCAGGAGCCCGAGGTGGGCGAGAGCCCTGGCTTGGCTGGGCAGCCTGGCGGCAGAGCGCAGTGGGCGGGTCCCCCTCTCTCACCCAGCCCTGAGTGGTCCCGGGGAGCCTGAGCCCCGAGCCTTCCCTGCGCCACAGAGCCAGGCGTGTCTGACGGCAGTGTTCATGGCGCACGCCAGACACGCCGTACGGTCCCCTCGGCAGCAGTGCCACCCGTGCCCAGCCGTCCCCGCCGGGCAGGGCTGCGGGCTCCAGGGCCCGCCTGGGGAAGCGCCGGCTCCCTGAGCACCACTGGAAAGCCAGGGCCGTGTGGCCAGGCTTGTGACCTGGGCCTTGTGACCGCCTCTGGCCTCAGTTTCCTCATACCCAGGGGACAAAATAGGGGTGTCCGACAAGACTTGGGGCCCATCCGTGCACCGAGATGTCCCAGACCCTGGCGCCTTAGGGCGCTGTGGCGGGCGGGTGCCAGACCCTAAAACGTAGGAGCTCGAGGGGAAGATCCCGAGAGTCTGCGGATGGGGCACATCTGGGGCCCCAAGAGTGCTGCCCCTACTGGGAGGGTGGGGTCCTGGACCTCCCGCCCCCACCCCGGCCTAGTGTCTGGGCCCTGCGCTGCCCTCACTGCACACGCTTGTGCGAGGTGACGTCCGACCCCTGTGGCCCTTGAAAGGAGCCCCAGGTGAGGAGGGCAGGCGGGTGCGACCTTCCCGGGCAGGGCCAGGCCGCAGGCGGAGCCGGCGCCAGCGGCAGAGACCCAGGCTGCGGGAGCGAAGAACACTCCTGCGATGGCCGAGCCAGCTGGGGGGCCAGGGGGGCCCCCAGGAACCCTGCTGAGAACCGTACTTGGGGAGGAGCGTTGGCTTCGGGCCGGAGGCCACGGTGGGGTGCACGTATCTCACGAGGTGCTGGGCTGGGCAGGAGGGGGAGCCTTGAAGGGGAGGACCCCAGAAGGAAGGCTGCGTGCTGACACAGGCACCCCGCTGCACTGCGGGGGAGGGGCTGGCACGGACACGGGGGGCGGCATGGGGGCCTCTGTCACTTTTGCCCCCATCAGCAGCACCCCTTCCCCTGTGGCTGTCTGCCATGGTGCCGGGCACAGTGGTGGCTTGGCAAGCGTTTGTACCTCTGCTACCCCACCCTGTCCATTCCCGGGGGACAGTGGTGCTGGCACCAGGGCCGGCCGGGAACACGGGGTCTCCAGGGCACGTCCAGGGGTTCCTCGGGGCTCCTGCCAAAGGCCGACTGCCCTCTGGCCCCCAGACCGTGCCAGCTCGGGGCGGGCAGGCTTCCTGCCCTGTCGTAGCCGGTTGCCCCTGTGCCTTTGCAAAGAGAACAGGACAGGGGCCCAGGCTGGGACCTGCCACCCCGCCCGCCTCAGGCAGCCAGGCCCCAGGCGTGCCTGGGTGATGTGGGGTCGCTGCGCTGGGGGACTGCGGGGGAGTCGCCGCCTCAGGATCTTAGCAGGACAGCAGCGTAGTCGGTGTCCTGGGAGCTGAGCAGGGTTTTCCAAGGGGAACATCTGGACGGGGCAGCCACGCGGCGTGGTGGCCTTGGAAGACACCTTTGGCCCACGACAGGCACTGTGTGTCACAGACCCAGCAAGCAGGAGCCGAGGGAGGAGGGGCGCCCTCACCGTGCACTGGGGAGACCGAGGCAGGCTGGGCAGGACGAGAGTCTGTCTCTGGTCGCCTGCCTGTGCCCTTTCCTCCTGGTCACCTCCGTCGGCCCTGGAGCTGCAGACTCTAGTGTCAGAGGAGCTCCCGCACGCCCCTCGGCAGCCCGGGAGCCGGCAGGGTGGGGAAGGTCGACGGGCGGGGTGGTGGGGGCCCCTCCACCAGCCCATACCCCAGCCCCGTGGGCGGGGGCCCCGGCACATGCTGCCCGTCTCCCCACAGTGCACCAAGACCTGCGGGGTGGGCGTGAGGATGCGCGACGTGAAGTGCTACCAGGGCACGGACATCGTCCGCGGCTGCGACCCGCTAGTGAAGCCCGTCAGCAGACAGGCCTGTGACCTGCAGCCCTGCCCCACGGAGCCCCCAGGTGAGCAGGACTCCGCTGGGACAGTGGGCGCTGGCACACACGGGCAGGGAGGGCGGGCCGGGGCTGGTCTCGGGCCTGGGCTCCCAGGAGAGGGAGGGGGTGCCAGGCCAAGGTGGGTGCGGGGCAGGGCAGGCTTGTCGTGTGGCGGGCGGGGAGGCACCGGTGCACTTCCTGGGGTGTCTAGACCCCTGGACGGGGTTGGCAGCTCCTCCACAGCCTGGCCCCAGGGGGTCAGCTCCCGGTGCACAGATCAGATCACTGGGCAGGACCTGGGACATCCCGGGGAGCAGAAGGGAGCTGGAACCGGAGCCCTGTCGGGGGGAAGGCCCGCTGCCGCCCTGCACCTGGACGCAGCACGTGGGTGGGTCCACCTGCCCACAGGGCACTGCCGCCATGGCCGTCCCCCGGCAGTGGAGGAGTGGAGGGTCCCGCGGGTGCTCGCCCCATGGCTGCAACCTGACTGCGCCCGCCATGTTCCTTCCCCAGACGACAGCTGCCAGGACCAGCCGGGCACCAACTGCGCCCTGGCCATCAAGGTGAACCTGTGCGGCCACTGGTACTACAGCAAGGCGTGCTGTCACTCCTGCAGGCCCCCCCACTCCTAGGCCGGCGGCTGCAGCCCCTTGAAGACCGAGACAGAGCACCCCGCCCCGGGGCTGCTGCAGATTCGGGGGGCCCTCTGCAGATGCCCTCCAGCAGGGCGCCCGGCCTGCGAGAGTGGCACTGAGGCTCGGCTGTCGGACAGGGACACCCCACAGCCCACGGCCTGTGCGGGGGGGCCCCCAGTGCCCATCCGCCCCTCCCTGGACACAGCTGGCCTGGCTGTGGGAACTCGCACACCTTCCCGTGTGGCTCCTGGGCTGCGGTTCCTGCCCCCAGCCCAGGGGTCCCCAGCCATGGGGCCCAGGCCCGGAGCCCAGCGGGGGCAGGGCCTTCTCAAGGAGCCTGCAGGTGATCCCCACCGGGGAGGGTGCCGGGGGGTGGGGAGGGAGCTGGGGCAGCCGAGGAGGCCAGGTGCACTCCTTCCAGAGGATTCTCTCACAACCGAGCCTCCGCTCAGCTTGCCCTGTGCGGAGCCTGTGTGCGCGGCGGGGCCGCCACACGCCATGCCCCCGTGGGAGGCCCTGTCCCACGGGCGTGTGGCCATGGACAGCGGGCTCCGCCCCCGTCGCCGTCCGCGCTGGTCTGTGTATATTAATAAAGTGGTCGTGTTTATGGCGGCATCTTGGGCTCTCTGTGGCTTCTGGCCCAGGGGTGGGCGGCCTGGGGGATGGGGAGCCCGAGTGCGGCCGTGGGGTCTCTCCAGCTCGCCGGGGTCTCGGGGGCAGGGCAGGCGGGCAGGCACCTGCTCTGGGAGGCAGCAGTCACGGGGAGAAAGGACGAAAGGCGACAGGAGAGGGGGCGTGTGGGAGCAGCATTTGGGGGCGTCAGGATGTGGGTGCTGGAAGGAGCTGACGCCTCGAGTCCATCATCACTGGTGCGGGTGGCACAGGGTGACCTGGAGGGACGCGGCGGGAACTGCTGCCCCCGAGCCCGGCCCGGGAGCTCCCCCTGGGGCGTGCGGGAAGAACGGGAGGTGAGAGGTGGCCCGGGCGTCCTGGGCCTCCCGGAGTCTCCGGACCTGGCCTCGGGGGCGCGGGGCTGGGACGCTCGGAGCCGCTGTTCCGGCCGGTCCCGCAGCAGGAGCGGCTCTTCCCAGACCAGAGGGTGGGGAGAATGTGACCGGGAGGAAACAGAGACAGCTGGCACGGAGCCTGGTGGAGGACGTGGTAGAGGAGGTCAGCGAGCCCATCTCTGGGCCGTGCACGGCACACAGGGAGGCAGAGGGACGCCAGGCCGCCTCCCGAGATTCGGGCCAGCCCATCCCAGACTGGGACCGGAGTGGGGTCCGTCACACAGTGTTTTAGAAGGATGGCTTCCGAAGGACTTGGGGCTTTGGGGAAACCGAGGCACCGGTTGTCTGTGTGTGCACGCGTGCCTGCATGCGTGTGCCCGGAGGGGACTACAACTGGTGACTGCCATGGAAGGCTCTTTTCGGTCCCCAAAGTCCAGCAGTGAGAGGCTGGAGGGACGGGGCCGCCGCAGGTGAGCGGCGTGGCCCCGCAGGGCGGAGCGCCCGTGGCCAGGGCTCTGGGGGCGCCTGCCCGCGTTTCGTCCCCGCCTGCCATCACCTCTGCCCTCCTCTCCCTCTCCCCTCCTACGCTCTCTTCCTTACCGTATCTCTTCCTCCCCCACATTCCTTTCCGCCAGCACTTATTGTGCACTTGCTGTGTGCCGGGCTCTGTGCCGAGTGCTGCGTCGGCGCTGCCTGGTGTCACCTTCCTAAGGGCCCCAGGAGGCCGGCGTCATCGCCATCGTGCGCGTGTGAAAACTGAGGCCCAGGGAGGGTCAGTCGCATGTCCCAGGTGCCCAGGTGGTCACCCACAACCCGCCCTCCGGGACTCCACGCTGGGGGGATCCTGAGCTTGGAAGATGGACACAGCCGCCCGGGGTCGCGGAGCCAAGTGACAGGGTGGTCTGGGCTGGCCCGCACCCCCTAGACCGAGGACTCGGCAGGTCAGTGGGAGACGAGTTTTATTGGCTTTCGCTTTCCTCGGGGAGCCAGCAGCTCCCCGGCAGGTGCCCACGGTGGAGCGGGGTGGGCTGGGGCGGGTGGAGCTTGCTTCGTCTCAAAGGGGCCTATGTGTCTACGCAGGGGGACAGAGACCAGAGAGGAAGCAGGAAATGGAGAAAGAACAGCCGCAGGAAGTGCCGTCTCCGGGGGCCCCCCACCCCCCCAAGGTGATGCATCAGAACAAACTCCACTGGGAGGGGACCGGACAGCGGAAGCCGCAGGAGGGGCTCAGGGGCCTTGGGACGAATCCATCAGCATGTTCCCACCAGGCAGGAGGAGGAAAAGGAAGAAGAGAAACAAAAACTAAGAACGCCAAAAACAGCAAGTCTTCACCGGCACCTCTGCGCTTTGGGGCAGAGCGAGAAGCGTCCTGCTCCGCCCCAGAGCGCGTCTCCCTGGAAGGTGCCTCCCCTGCAGAAGGCTGCCCTCCGCCCCCGGGCTCTGGTCGGGCTGCCAGGAGGGGACGGTGCCTCCCTCTGGGTGGGGTGGGCCGTGTCACCCACGCTGGTGCCGCGTCTGGGCGCGTTTCTCCGTGCCACTTGCCCCGTCCTTAGACGGAGGGAGCTGGGGACTGGTCGTATTTCCTGGGGCCCCGTGGGAGCTTGGTGGAGAGTGGCCCGGACGGGGTCCTCTCCCTGGCTGCCGGGCCCGGTGGGGCCAGCCTGGCTCCCAGACCCTGCCGAGGAGCCGGAGCTGGTGGAGAGGGTGACCTCGTCCCGGGTGAGAACGAGGACTCGAAGGGCTCTCTGAGACACAGGGTGGGGAGACCGAGGCCCAGGGGCAGCTGGGGGGGCCTTAACTCTGGGCCACGGCTCTGCCCACCCCTCCCAGCCTCAGGCTGTCCCTTGGGGATCCTGCTCATTGGCCACGGTTGGGGCTGAGGACCGGGCGATGGCCTTTCAGCCTCTTCCCGTGCCCCGCGCCTCCTTTCACCAAAAAGGCAGCCAGGCCGAGCATCCCAGAGACCCTGCTGCCCTGGGATGTGCCCTCCTGGGGGACCCGTCCATCTGCGGGGGCTCAGCACAGCCAGCGTCTCAGCCCTGGAAGCTGGGAGTGTGTGTGTGCCCAAGTGCATGTGTGTGCATGCGCCAGTGTGTGTGCTCAAGTGCATGTGTTTGCGCCAGTGTGTGCTCAAGTGCATGTGCATATGTGCTCAAGTGCATGTGTGTATGTGCTCAAGTGCATATGTGTGTGCTCAAGTGCATGCGTGTGTGCGCTCAAGTGCATGTGTGTGTGTGTGCCAGTGTGTGCTCAAGTGCATGTGTGTGTGTGCATCAGTGTGTGTGCTCAAGTGCATGTGTGTGAGTGGGCCAGCATGTGTGTGCTCAAGTGCATGTGTGTGAGTGCGCCAGCATGTGTGTGCTCAAGTGCGTGTGTATGCGCCAGTTTGTGTGCTCAAGTGCATTTGTGTGTGCACCAGTTTGTGTGTTCAAGTACAGTGTATGCGCCAGTGTGTGTGCTCAAGTGCAGTGCATGTGTGTGCACAAGCATGTGTGCTCAAGTGCATGTGTGTGTGCCAGTGTGTGAGTGCTCAAGTGCATGTGTGTGTGCCAGTGTGTGTGCTCAAGTGCAGTGTGTGTGCTCAAGTGCAGTGTGTGTGTGAGTGCATGTGCTCAAGTGCATGTGTGTGTGCGCCAGTGTGTGTGTGCTCAAGTGCATGTGTACGTGTGTATGCATCAATGTGTGCTCAAGTTCATGTGTGCGAGTCTGTGTGCCAGTGTGTGCTCAAGTGTATGTGTGCAAGTGTGCGTGCACCAGTGTGCTCAAGTGCACGTGTGTGCCAATGTGTGCTCAAGTGCACGTGTGTGCCAATGTGTGCTCAAGTGCACGTAAGTGTGCATGCCCAGTGTGTGCTCAAGTGCATGTGTGTGCACATGTGTGTGTGCGCTCGTGTATGTGTGCGAGTGTGCGTGCCCCAATGTGTGCTCGAGTGCACGTGTGTAAGTGTGCATGCGCCAGTGTGTGCTCAAGTGCATGTGTGTGAGTGTGCACGAGTGCGTGTGTGGGTGGAGGATGGATTGAGAGAGGGAGGGAGAGATGGGGGCGGTGGAGGGAGGGAGGGGAAGAGGAGGGGGAGAGGGAGAGAGAAGTGGAGACGGGGGCTCACGCGTTTGGGACTGGGGGGACAAATGCTTGGTGCAGGGTCCCCGGGAAGGCCAGGCTGCAGGGCGCCTAGTGTCACTGAGGCTGCCCCATCCTGGGGCGAGTGGGAGGGCGGAGTCCCAGGGCAGGGGCGTCACACCGGGGCCACCCAGCGATGGCCGAGTGGTGGGGCTGGGATGGGCCACACTCCCACTGAACCCGCAGGGTGGCCTCGGTGCCTGAGCGCCCTGGCCCACGCCCGCCCCCCCCCCCGCCCCCCCGCAGCGTCCCCTGGCCCTGCGTCCTCTGGCCCGGCCGGCCCCACCCCTCCAGGACAGGCCACGCCCAGTGAGCCCTACCCCTGCAGC
Organism: Mirza zaza; assembly: GCA_008750895.1. Taxonomy (NCBI): domain Eukaryota; kingdom Metazoa; phylum Chordata; class Mammalia; order Primates; family Cheirogaleidae; genus Mirza; species Mirza zaza. Next base: position 29,290 of record VSMD01134222.1, on the reverse strand, counting down.
CAGCCTGGGGGCTCCCAGGCCTGGGCCAGCCTGAGGACAGGGATGCGGGTCCCGGCCCAGGGCCTGGCTGGCGCGCTGCGGAACCCCGCCATGGTCTCAGGGTGCCCGGGCGCGGCGGGCGCGGGTCACACGTCGGTGCTGACGCTGCGGCTGCGTGAGAAGGCCTCCCGCATGGCCGAGAGGCGGCTGGGGTTCAGCGCCTGCAGGCCCCCGAAGCCCCCCGCGGGCAGCCCCACGTCCTCCTGGCTGAGGCTCTTGTAGACCACGCGCTCGCCGCCGTTGAGCAGGTCGTCCTCGTCCTCCGGCTCCTGCAGGAAGAAGGCGGGCGGCTCGCGGTGGGAGCAGCTGCGGCAGAGGGCGCGGGCCTGCGGGGAGCGCTGGCTGAAGGAGGTGGAGGCGGCCGGGTAGAGCGCGGGGCCGTTGGTCAGCACCAGGTTGCGGTTGGAGTGCAGCGGCGGCAGGTGCGAGTGCGCCTCGAAGTCCGGCTCCTCCTCGTCCTCCTCCGACCCGTCCTTCTTGCAGCAGTAGTACTGCGGGCGGGGCGGGCGGGTGGGGGCTGGTGACCGCGCCGCCTGCCACAGCCCGCACCGCGCCCGCGGGAGGGCAGCCCGGCCCAGACACCTGCCTGTGTGCACGGCTCGGGGCCTCGCCCGCCAGGCATTGCCGGGCACTTTGCCATCATGCTCACCACCACCCCCACGCCCCAGTTTGCAGGTGGGGAGACCGAGGCACAGAAGGGCAGGTAGCTGAAGCCGCAGAGCCGGGTTTGTGGGCAGTGGCGGTGCGGCGGCCCTGCACGCAGGGTCCCCTGCCCTCCCGGGCGGCCGGTGCCCTTGGCCACTCCCCTCTCCTCTGGGGCGAAGGCGTCCGGCAGCCTGGGCCCTGCCGGGGCGGGCTGTCTGCCTGCGCCTCTCCACCCCCAACCCCTGCCCGGGCCCCGCCCCCCAGGGCCCCCAGTACCTGCAGCCGGCAGTAGCACAGGACGGCGATGATGCAGAGCAGGATCACAGTCGCCAAGATGCCCCCGGTGATCACCACTGTGCCGGCTGTCATCCGCCCCCTTCTCCATCAACGGCCTGCAACACACGCGCGGCCTCAGAGCGTCACCCCTCCTCGTCGCGAGGCCTCAGGAAACTGAGAGGACAAGGCCGAGGGGGAGGGGAGACACCCCAGGACGCACGTGGGCGGCAGGAGCTGGCGCGGGAGGAGATCCAGGCCCGGCCCTGCCCCGCCGGCCTCAGTTTCCACATCCACAGAGGCGGACGCTGAGAGCTCGGGGTTCCCCGACACTCTCTTGGCGCTCGGCACGCACTGGCGGGGCGCGGCGCCCTCCCAGCCTGGCCCTGAAGCCCCACGCGTTCTAACATTTACCCAGACGCAGTCAAGCGGAACAGACGGTTTTGCAACCCGCTTCCCTGCATCTGCACCGAGCGAGATTGCCCTTCCTTTTCCATATCATTCGATCTTCCTCTGCAACACACTTTCCAACCATATTCCACTGTTTAAGTGACGCTGTTGCTTTTAAATTTTTAATTTTGGGGAAATACACATAAAGTTTCCCATCTGAGCCGTTTTTAAGCGCACAGTTCAGTAGCGTGGCGTCTACGCACACTGCTGTGCGGCAGATCTCCAGACGTCTTCATCGTGCAGAACGGAAAACCAATGCCCGTTTGTGTCGGGACGGCTCACACTGAGAAATACTTCCAGGCCGGGCGCTGTGGCTCACACCTGTAATCCTAGCACTCTGGGAGGCCGAGGTGGGAGGATCGCTCGAGGTCAGGAGTTCAAGACCAGCCTGAGCAAGAGGGAGACAAGACCAGCCTGAGCAAGAGCGAGACCCTGTCTCTACTAAAAATAGAAATTAGTGGGCCAACTAAAAATATACAGAAAAAATTAGCCGGGCATGGTGGCGCATGCCTGTAGTCCCAGCTACTCGGGAGGCTGAGGCAGGAGGATCACTTGAGCCCAGGAGTTTGAGGTTGCTGTGAGCGAGGCTGACGCCACGGCACTCACTCTAGCCCGGGCAACAGAGTGACACTGTCCTAAAAAAAAAAAAAAAGAAAACTATTTCCAACAATGTTTTAATGGCAGCTCTGTAGCTAAGCAATGGGAGCTGCTTGAATTACAGAACCCACTGCAGTGACTTTTTCAGGGAAAGTTCTTAGAAGGGGGTTTGAGGCCTGAGGCCTGGCGCCGCGCAGACTCTGCCGCGGGAACGCCCAGGGCACGCGCCACGGCGGGGCTGGGACGGCGCTGGCCGGGCCGCTGTGCCCCGAGTGCGGAGGAGCGCCCCGACCTGCGGGAGCGGCTGCGGTTCCTGCTGTGCGCGCTCACGCCCCCGCCCGCTCGGGCCAGAGGCGGGTTGCACGGCCGGCTGGCGGGATTCCGGAACGTCCGCGGTCGCCGCCCACCGCCGGTGGGAGCCGGTTCCTTCCGGTGACCTCGCTTCCCTGGCCTCACGCTTTCTTGCAGGGCCTGGGGTGCAGGGTGCCACATCAGAGAGCCCCAGTTCACCCACAAACGCTGCCGAGCGACACCCCACCGATGGGGGCCTCGAACAGTGCCCGGTCTGCCTTCAACGACCTCCCTTCTCATCCAAAAGGCCTTGTTACGTCCGGTGCGTCCAAGTCAGGGTCCGGGAGCGTCTGGCCCCTTTCGCTCTAGAACCGTCCAGCGGCCGGTCACTCCCCTCTGCCCTCGCCCACCCCCTTCGTGTGTCCATCCAAGAAGCCGGCCGTTCATCCGACGGAGTTTTCCGTGCGCGGGCGTTGGCTGGGTTTCCCCGTGCGACGCCTGGCGTGTTCCTTTCTCGCTGTCTGGCGTCACTCCCAGGGGCCCGATGGCTGCCTGTCCCTCTTGTCGTGGCGTCACGATTGCCCAGTGGGCTCAGCCGCTCCCGGCCGCGTCCCCCGCGATCTTGCCTCCCGCGCAGCGATCCTGTGCGCTGCCTAGCTCACGGCGTCCTGGGGAGGCGCACATAGCGACTTTCCAAACGCTAACACTTCTTCTGCATGCATGGGCTCCAGTTCTTCTAAAAAAAAAAAAAAAACAACACCCTAAAGAAAACTCCCTTATTCCCCACATGGTCACCCTAAAATGCGGTCTGCAGAGGAGAGGCGCAGGGCTCAGTTCCGACGCTCGCGATCTGCAGGAAAGCGGGCGCCCTGCGAGGTTTGCGGTGGTTTCCCAGCATCACTGAGACCTCCCTGATTTTGCAAAAACAGATTCGATGCGTTTCAAGCGGCTGCAGTCGCTATTCCACTATTGGCGAGGCCCCGCGGTGGGGGTGGGGGGCATGGAGCCACCGAGCGGCCTCCTGCGTCACCTGCCAAGCCCCGCCCGGCTCCGCCCAGCGACATGAGGTTCATGGAGAGCACGGCGTGGGCGCAAAGGCGAGCGTCGCCGCGGCTCTGGGTGTTTTCCGCAACAGGGGAAGACTTTTTCAGTGTTTAGAAAGAGAAAAATGAAACGTGAGTTCGTACTAATTTCTCCACTTAAAATTAGAGATTGCGGGGTTTTTGCTTGTTACGATTTGATGTCTGTGTGACTTTAACAGTGAAACTCTCGTTCCTAATAACATTCCTGTTTACTCTTTCCAATTACATATAATAATTTTGAAATAACTATCCCAATATCTTCATTGACACGTCTGCTGGGAGGAATGTGGTTTCCCTTTAACCTTTTTGTTCCTATCCCTTTGTGCAGTCAAAAGGCTGTTTCAGAGTCGTTTGAAATGATTCTTAGCGTGGTTTTTCCACCAACTGGATACTCTGGTTTATTTCTTTTTCAGTTTTTTAATTTTTTAACGTATTAAGTTTTGTTTTTTAATTGTAGAAGATGTTTGGTTCCGGAGTCGAAGCATCAAAGCAGGCACATCCAGAAGGGTCTTGCTTCCGCTCCAGAGGTGACAATTCTGCTTCATTCTGGGGTTCACCCTTCCCTTGCTGTTTTTTTTTTTTTTGAGACGGAGTCTCACTCTGTTGCCCGGGCTAGAGTGCTGAGGTTTCAGCCTGGCTCACAGCAACCTCAAACTCCTGGGCCCAAGCGATCCTCCTGCCTCAGCCTCCCAAGTAGCTGGAACTGCAGGCATGTGCCACCACGCCCGGCTAATTTTTTCTATATATTTTTAGTCAGACAATTAATTTCTTTCTATTTTTTGGTAGAGACGGGGTCTCGCTCTTGCTCAGGTTGGTCTTGAACTCCTGAGCTCGAGCAATCCTCCCGCCTCGGCCTCCCAGAGTGCTGGGATTACAGGCCTGAGCCACCGCGCCCGGCCCCTTGCTTCTTTCTAAAATCATAAGCAGAGATATGCTTCTCTTCCCTGTTTGAAAGAAAGTGGCGTCTATGTTTCCTTCCTTCCCTTCCCGCAGCAGCCGGTCCCTTGACGGGACAGCTGTCCCTGGGGGTCCCCCCAGGGCGGGCGTGGCACTCGCTGACCCCCGTCACGCCCGCCCATGCCCCGCTGTGCCGGGCGGCGCACCCGCCAGCCCCCAGGCGGGCACTTTCGAGGCCCCCACTCTGTGCTACTGCAGAACCGCGCAGGGGAGAGCTCTGTGGCGTGCACATGTCTAAAGTTTTTGGTGCACGCTGCCAAGGACTTGCTGGAATTTGGGCCAATTTATCCCCTTCCTGGAATGTGTGAGAATAACTGACAGATGGGGTTTTTGTTTGGAAACTCAAGGTCTGGGTGGTGGGCGGGTGGGATGAGGGAGTGCGGGGAGGTGTGCGGGGGAGGTCTTGGGCATCGTGGGGGCCCTGTAGACTCTACAGCCAGAGTTGGGGGGTCGAAGGCCCGGCAGGGCCCTGGCCAGGCAGGGGCAACAGGTGGTGGGCGTGGACCTGTGCTGACATGGGGGGAAGGGGCAGCACCAGCCAGGCTGGGACTGGACTGGACCCCAGGAAGCAGATGGAGTGGCAGAGCCACACCGACCAGTGACGAGACGTCGGGCAGAGACAGACACAGACGGAGACACGTGACCCTGCTTTCCTGGGCACCTCGGCCTCCTGGGTGGCTGTGGCCAGCTGGCCCACCCGGCCCTGCTGAGGGTGCAGGCTGACCCCGGGCAGGCCCCAGGGGGGCGGGTGTGCGGAGGGGCTGGTGGGGGGTCTAGAGGCTTCCACGCTCTCTGCAAGGACAGCCCCTGCCCCACTGTGTGAGTGTCCTGAGTCCTGCCGCACTTTTAGGGGAGCACCCTCCGTGCCGGTTTTGGGGTGTAGCCAGCCCCGGCCTTCTGCTCTGCGCCCTGCCCTGAGCCAAGAGGCCACCTCTGTCCCAGGTCTGCTGCCCCTGTGTCTACAGCCGGCCGGGCGGGCATGGCGTGTGCCCGGCCGGGCCAGCTTCTCCCCTGGGACGCTGGCCGGTCCCTGCTGGTCACCTGACCTTGTGGGCAGGGGTGGCATTTTGAGCCTCGTGTGTGGAGAGCCAGAAGGAGCCGTTCCATGAGGGAGCGAGGACAAAGAGGCAGGGAGGCCCAGGCTGTGGTCCTCAGGCCCCGGCCCGACCCCACAGTGCAGAGTGGCTCTTTCTGCTCCTTGCACCCAGATAATTAGGGTCCCCCTTCATCCGTGCGGGAGCTCACTGAGCTGGGGGGGGGAGAGGCACTGGCCTGGGAGTCTCGAGTGCAGGGCTGCCCAGGGCTGGAATTCACCCCACGGCCCCCCAGCCACGGCCGGGCACACAGCCGGGGTTACTGACTGCAGTGGGGGGTCACGTCCACAGGGAAGCACGTGCCGGGGTCGAGGGGCCCCCCACTGATGCCGAGGCTGCAGGGGGGATGGGGACTGCAGGTGGCCGTGGCGGGACAGCTAAGGAGACAGGACCCATGGCCGGCCCAGCTCTGCGTCTGGCTGGCTGCAGGGTGGGCCCCAGGGTCCCTGCGTCTCTGCGTCTGGCATGGGCTACGCTCTGGGTCCCGGTCCCGTCTCAGGCCCCGAGGGCGGCGGCCACACTCCCAGAGCCTCTCTGTCAGGCCCGAGACACAGACGCCCGGCGCTCCGCCCGGCGCTGCAGGCCCCAGGCCGCGTCCCCTCCGGGCCCAGGTCCCCGCGGGCGGCGGCAGCCTGGAGGCGTGACGGGAAGGGTGCAGGCTTGGGCCGGGCGCCCAGGGCTGTCAGCAGCCACCCTCCGACACCCGGGGCCGGGCCAGCTGGAGCGTCTCAGCCTCGCGCTGCAGATACTCGCTGGCCCGCGGCGGGCGCCAGGTCCCAGGCCAGGCCCGGCGGCAGACGCACACGGCGCTGGCAACTCCGCCGGCGCCGGCCTGACGTCAGCCAGTCCGCAGTCGACTCCCAACAACGGTGAGAGCGTCCCAGCCCCCTTGTCCCCACGCTGGGGACGCCCTTCCCTCCCGGCCTGCCCTGGCATCAGAGCCACGAGCGCGCGCCTTCCTCCTCCGGGAAGCCTTCCCGAACTTCTCCAATGCTCCGTGGAGCCTCAAAACGCCACTGCGGAGGGACTGCACCCCACCACTTAACCGGATGCCGCCCCGGCTGTTTCCCTCCCCCACGCCCTGCGCCTGCTTGAGCCTGCGGGTCTCGGGGGTCCTGGGACTCCACCCGGTCGCACCCCACGTGACATGAGTCCTGGCCAACGGGGCAGCAGGTGACGGGTCTCCGGCTAAACACCTGCGGGTGACGTGGCGGGGCCACTCTCTGGGCTGGGTCCTCATCTGCAAAGTGCGCACGGCGCAGTTTAGGCGCCCGATCCCCCCACCTCCGCGGGGCCTTCGTTGTTAATGAGCCCAGGGAGGTTCCCTGACAGGGTTCGAGGATCACGAATGTGAAAGCCGGCGGTGAGTCAAGACGGCCCCTCCCGAGGGTGGGCAGAGAGCCGGGGGGCTGCAGATGCTGATTCCTACCTTTCTCGGTCAGTGGGGCTGAGCCGTGTGCCAGGGACTCCTGTGTCCTGAGAATGGGGGAGCAGCGGGGGTCCCTGGGGCTCTGGGCTGCGGATGATGGTAATGGGTGGGGGGTGTAAACCAAAGGGAGCTTCCTGGAGGAGGCGGCTCCGAGCGGGTCCTCGAGGAGGGCTGTCTCGACTGGCTGGGTGAGAGAGAGGGGGAAGAGGGGCTGTGGGTGCAGGCACGGCGCAGGCAGAGCTTGGAGGCAGAGAGGTGCCCGGCAGGCCCAGGGACGGCTGGCGGAGGCTGCTCTGCTGCCTGGCTGCACCCGGGCGCGACCTCCTCCGGCTCGCCCTGCTGTCTCCGCGCTGCCAGCCGAGACGATCTGGCGAGAACAGCGCCGAATTGCTAATCTGCCCCCTGGGACCATAAACGGTTTTAAAGCTTTATAAACGGCTTTGCTTCCCTGTTCCCGCTCTGGAGTTTAGCGACAGGCTGTGGGACGGGCCCTTCTGTGCGCCCCCCGCCGCACCCCCAGAGCAGCAGTCCCCTCCGACCGCCCCGCGCCTCCTCCCCGGCTGGCGAGGACAGCCGGCCGCGTTTACAAGCCCGGTTGTCTCCGCGGCACTGGGGGCCACGTGGGGCGGCGCTGGGGCGGGCAGGAAACACCTGGCGGTGGGGCCAGACACCGGCCTCACCTGCCCCCCGAGGGCCCTCCCCCCAAGGCCGAGCCCCGCCTCACGGCCATCTGGACCACACGCCCTGCGCTCAGTTCCAGACGCTTCCGTTTTTCTCTCTGCCTCTCACTGCCACCCCAGCCTTCACCCGCCCTAAGGACAGCGGGACGGGGCTCCCCGTCTGTTTATTCTGTGCCAAGGCCCGGCGGTGCCTGGCGCGGCGTGGGGCAGGCAGCCATGCTTGTGTGCCGGGTCCACCTGAGACCCAGTGCCCTGGCAGGCGCCCAGGAGAAGCCGCGTCCGGCACCCTCTTCGCTGGCAGGGCCCGCGGCCCAACCGGCCCCGCGACTCCCAAACCCGCCCGGACCAGACCGGGGAGCCGGGCGAGCGTTCAGGCACTTGGGCGCCGTGGGGCTGGCGGGGCCCTGGACGACAGCGGCTTAACACGCGCCTTCCAACCAGGGGCGGAAAGCCCGGCTCCTGTCCAGATGGGGAAACCGAGGCCGGTGGAGGGCTGGCCCTGGGCCGCCAGGCTCACAGCTCACAGCCAGACTCTGCCCCGGGCCGGCGGCGTCTCTCCGGGGGCGGGGCCGCCAGGACGCCTTCCCCTCCACACTCGCGACCGTCTGGCCTCGAGCGCGCCCGCTACCTGGAAGCCCGAGGGCCCCGCCGCCGAGCGCCGAGCGCGGCCCGCAGAGTTCCTGTCTAGACCTCCTCCACATTTGTTCCTAATTTCATGCTCCGTGGGCTCCCGGATTCCTGCGTTCCGTAATAAACAGGCGAGGAAGTGCTCGGCGGCCGCGGTTGGTCTCGGAGATATTACCCAGCGCCCGGCGGGTGGGCTGGGGGGGCCAGGCCTGGACGCGGCGCCCGGCGTCTCCCTGCGAGCCCAGGCTCGGCCCCGAGCGGCCCTGGGCTCGGCCGTGCCAGTGCCGGGGCAGGAGCCAGGGACGCCAGCAACGCCCCGGTAGGGCTGGGCTGGGGGCTGGGGTGCAGGAAACTGGCGGGTGCCCTGGGCTGGCCCGGATTCCTTGAGAGCGCCCAGAAAGTGCACGGGGACACCATCTGCCGGCTTCGTGGGTGCTCTGCGCCACTTTCTCTGTCTGCTGCGCTGACGTCACCTCGGCCTGGGCCCCCCCCGGGAGACGACTCTCCCTGGTGGCAGACTCAGGGGTGCAAAGCCACCAGCCAGGGACAGGCTCCCTGGGCCTTCTGGGGAGCCAGGCTTTGACATGTCTCTGCGGGGAGGTGACCTGACTCATCTTCCAGGGAGTAAACGGAGGCCAAAGAGTGAGACCACCCACTCTGCGAGCAGAAAGCCCGCCGGACAGAGGGCCGTCCTGCCCCAGGAGCCGGGCTGGAGGTCAGAGCGGGTCCTTGTCTGGTGGCCGAGCCACAGAGGCCACGCTCAGGGCCAGCTCCCGCTGCCCAAGGCCAGAGCAGACCTGGGGCTGGAGCCCTGCCTGGCCCACTGAGGACAGGGCTTGGCACTGGGGAGGGGGCTCTGGGAGGTGCTGTGGCCCCAGAAGAGAGGGGCGGGTGCAGACCCCAGGGCTGTGGGTGGCTGGAGGCCCCTGGTCCACGACCTGGAAGCAGGAAACTGGAGGGAGCAGGTGTTTGCCCCACCTGGGCTAGCCGGGGGCTCAGCCTCCCTTCTTACCTAGGGAAAGAAGGCACCCAGGTGGGTAGCCACCCCTCCTGGCACAGTCCCCAGGCAGTGACTGTCCTCCAACCTGGGGAACCTTGGGGAGCGGCAGAGGGTGTCAGGAGAAGGTCCCCCAGCTTCCTGGTGGGGCTCCGTGGTCAGGGCTTGTGCAGAACTGGGGCCGCTGCCGCCCCTGGCCCCGTGGGTGCAGAGGGCCTGGGTAGATCATGCCGGTGGGGGCCCTGCTGTGGGGCCCTGTTGTCAGGCCGGCTTCCGTGCCATTGAAAACCCTCAGAACAAGGCCCCGAGAGATGGCTCACACCTGGGATCCCAGCACTCTGGGAGGCCGAGGCAGGAGCATCACTTGAGCTCAGGAGTTCGAGACCAGCCTGAGCAAGAGTGAGCCCTCATCTCTACTAAAAATAGAAAAATGAGCCGGGCGTGGTGGCGAGTGCCTGTAGTCCCAGCTACTCGGGAGGCTGAGGCAGGAGGATCTCCTAAGCCCATGAGTTTGAGGTTGCTGTGAGCTATGATGACGTCACGGCACTCACTCTAGCCCGGGCAACAGAGTGAGACTCTGTCTCAAAAAAATAATAATAATAATAATAACGAAGCCCTGGGAACAGAAGGCTTGGGCGATCCTGCAACAGCCAAGCGTGGGCTATTGCCACTGCTGCCAGGCCTGGAGCTGTGGCCACCGGCTGGGCTCCTGCGTGTCCAGAGGGCGGCCACCGGGCTGTGTGGTCCAGGAGGCAGATCCCCAGCTCTGGGGCCGGCTCAGCGGCACGGAGGGATCTAGCACGCTGCCCACCCCTCGGTGTGCAGATGGGCGCTGAGCCGCCCGGAGAAGGGGCCTTGCCCAGGCCACCTGCATCTCTGCTGCAGAGTGAGGCCTGGGCCCGGCCCGGCCACCCTGAACTGCCTCCGGCCCCAAGGTGGTGGTGTGGGTGGGTAGCAGTGGGGAAGGGACCAGGCTTCTGGGTGCTGAGCTCAGCAGATTCTCCCAGAGCCGCCCTGGTCCCCGCACCTCACGGTCTGATGTGTCTGTGCACGCCTGTGACGCAGCTCACGGTTCACACCCATCCTCCATCTGCCAGCCCTTCAATGGCTGACACTGCTGAGCCCAACGGTGCACAGAGATCCGCTCTCGACAAAGAGAACGCTCAGAAAGGTCCCTGGGACTGGGGCGATCCCACGACTGGGGCTCCTGCCCCTGCCACCCTGCGTTGCCCCACGGGGTTCCTGAAGCCTACGTCTGTCTGGACAGGACACTGCCTCACTCAAACACCCCGGGGGGCTCCCGGTGCCTCTTCACAGTAACAAGCACGTCATCCCATACTAAGCACGCAGCCTCTGTGCCGGGGACGTGGCGCCTGTCACCACCATGTCCTTTAAACCCGAGGAGAGCCCAGGCGCTTTGTAGACAAGGAAACTGAGAGCCAGGGAGCTCAGCATGGGGGAGTCCCGCGGGGAAGGCTGGGGTGCCGGGGGGGGATGAACAGGGTGGGCTACCCTGTCCCACATCCCGTGCCCCCATCCCACTTGCATGCAGGGGGGAGGGACGTGGGCAAGCCCGGCTGCCCTCCCCCGTCCACCGCAGCCGAGGAAGGCGAGACCTGGTTCCCTGGTCCACCGGCCGCCAGGGCTGTGCGCCTGCCAGCGGGTCCGGGCAGCTTGGCCGAGCTTCCCAGGGGTCCCGCCATGGGCCGTGGGCCAGGCCGGAGTGGCGCGGGTGCCCTCGGGCGGCGGGACGTGGGGAACATGGAGCCAGCCGGTCCCGCTGCAGCCGCGGACGTGCTCTCGTTTTCTCCCCCCCACACGTAACCACGTGCAGAGGGAGGGTTCTTAGAGCCCTTTCTGCTGCGGGACTTAAGTTCTCTGTTGTTTTTATTTCCAATTTCCTCTTCCGAGAACCGGGCCCGGAAGGCAGACGGGAGGGAGGCCGGGCCAGGGCCCTGGGGCAGTCAGAGTCTCCATCACCGCACACGCTTGTCCCGTGCCCGGCTGGGGCTGCCTCGAGTTTCGGTCGGAACAGGGACCCGCGGGGCCAGGTCGAGAGAGCCCTGGACGCCGTGGGGACTTCTCAGAAGGGAGCCGCGCAGGGAGGTGCCGGTCCTGCCACGGCGTCTCCGAGCTCTGGAATGTGGGGGGCAGACTGCGCGGGGCCCAGGCCGGCAGCTCCGGGGAGGGCAGGCCCAGCGCCCGGGCACCGACGTCTGCCTCCCGAGGCCCCTTCAGGTGCCCAACCCGCCCGACCCGGCTGACCTTGCGCGTGAGCGGCCACCTCTCTCCGCGCCCACCGCGACCATCACCGCCAAGCGCCCTGCTGCGTCTGGGCACCGGGCCCCGCCTGGTCCTGGCACGGGGGCTTCCTGTCTGGCGGGAGACACCCGGCCCACGCTCGGGGTGCTGCCCCCGGCCGCCGACGCCACGCGCAGTTCTGCCCCCTCCCGGCTCGTCTCCTTGCAGGGGCTCTGCAGGCCATGTGATGCCCGGCGCGAGCCCCCCCGGAAGGTCTGTCCGGTCCTCCCCGGCCCCGAAGACGCGGATCCCCGTGCCCGGGCGTGCACCCCCCGAGGGCGCTGAACCCCGACTCGGGGCCAGGCGGGCTGAGACTGCAGGTTTCCCGCACGCTCCCGGCAGGGTGCGGGGGCCACACTGAGAACCACCGTCCGTCACGGTGGCCCCACCGCGAGTCCGGCCCCGCAGTGGCTCCTCTGAATACGTCCTCGCCCCGTGGGGCCCTCCCTGGCCCTCACCCCAGGTCTGGCCCCCAGGAGCTGAGCATCTGGGGAGGGGCGCGGTGACGCTGTCACCCCAGGGAGTAGGGATGCACCCCGCCCCCCACCCCCGCCGTCACGGAGGCCTCGGAAATGTCCACCCGAGCGGCCTCAGGCCGGCCCAGTCCCCGGCAGCTGACGGGGAGGCCTGGGGTGTGGCCAGCAGCCACTGGCAGCCACCCGGCCAGCGGGCAGACCGGTGGCCTCAGATGCTCACGTGGCCAAATAGCTCTGGAGTCCAGGACTGGCCTCCCTGGCCCACGCCCTCTGCCACCCCAGCCCCGGCCGCCCCTCTGAGACCGTCATCCACACCACGGAGCTCCCACCTCCTGCCTCCTGCTGCAGGCAGCCTGCCTCATGCCTGTGGGAGCCCCTCTCCCTCCCAGCCCTGGACACCCCTGAGCCAAGCCCCTGCCTGCCTGGGAGCCAGGAAGACTGGGGGGGGACCCAGATTCCTCCACTGGCGTCAGGGGGGCTGTGAGTCCTGGCTCGTCTGCAAACCGGGAGAACTGCGGCCGTCTGCAGCCCTGCTCCGCCCCTCCTTCCCGTCGCATGGGGGGGGCTGTGCCAAGCAGGGTGCTGTGTGGGGACCGGGGCCACCTCGTCCCCCGCGAGCAGGGCTGTCGGCAGGCTGCACAGGCACCCCAGCCCCGACCTCATACGCTGCCCGCGGTCTGGGGGCGCTGCTGGTCTCCGCGCTGCCTCGCTGACCTCTCCTGGATGTCCCCTGTGTGACGCTGGGCTGTGAGCTCCCCGGCAGCCAGTGCGGGGGCTCAGCGAGAGGAGGTGACAAGTAGTGGCCCCTGTGGGTGGGCGGGGCTGGGGGCATCTCCGCGAGGGCACCAACAGGTACGATTTTCATTACTTTTCAGCCAAACGAGATCGTCCCGTGTGGACTGTGCTGCGTGCGGTCTGTGTTCGTGCCGGCACGCGTGTTCCAGGACAGCTCCGTGGCTGTCCCGAGTGGCACACCCGTCTCCCCTGGCCGCACGGAGAGAGAACCGGGCGCTCTGCGGAGGCCCCTGCACCGTGAGCCGAGCGCAGGTCAGTGTGTGGGCAAAACCACCCGAGGGGGGACCAGCCGGGGCACCAGGGACAACCTCTGAAGCTCATGCAGGTCCAGACATAGCTCCTGTCCCCGCCTACTCGCCGGGAAAGCGTCATTGCCCACGGAGCTCTGGTGACCAGGAGGGTTTTGACTGGAAGCCGCTCCAGTCTCGAGTACCCAAAAAGCGAGACCCCAAAGGGTCAGGCTGTCTTGGGACTGAACCGCAGCCCGGAGTGGAGCTCACAGGTACGTGAGGATCACAGGACACCCACGCCCAGCAGGGTGAACCCACGGCGTCCGCCAGCCACAGAAAGTCCCCGGCACGTGAAGAAGCAAACACAGTCCGCGAGGAAGGGAAAGCCGTCCCCGGAGCCAGCCCAGGGATGGGGCGGGTGACAGGGCCAGGAGACCCAGCGTGAAAACAGTTAACTGCAGCCGTATACTCTAAACGCTACCGGAAAACTGAGCATGCTAAGTAGAGTTACGGAAGATATTAAAAGGAACCAAACCAAACTTCTGGAGATGAAAAAACAACGACGTCGAAGATGAAAAACACACAGAACCTGATGTAACTCCGGATTAAATATGGCAAAGAAAGGACCGGCGAGCAGACAGGCAGCCACAGAAACCGTCCCACACGGAGCACACGGAGAGAGAAGCCCCGAATAAAAGCTTCCCTGGGACGTGGCCAACTCCTGTGGTCTCTACATGTGGCACTGGGATCTCACGGGCTGGTGCAGGGAGGCGATTCAGAGAAATACGGGCAGAAAAACGTCCAGGTTGGGTGACAATGACAAACCCAGAGAGATCCTACAAATTTCAACAAGCCACAAAAACAAGAAACACAAAGAAAACAGCACCAAGGGACGCTATGACCATACTGATTAAACCAGTCACAAAGAGAAGCTGAAACAGAGGAAGCGGCGTGACCTGTGACCCATGACCCACGGGGGAGTGAGGATGAGGAGAGCGGCAGACCGTGTGTGGGGGAGATGGAGGCCAGGGACGGTGGAACCACATCCTTTGAGCACGGAAAAGAGCCGCAGCCGTCAACCCGCAGGTGCTCTGCAGAGAAAAGTGGTGGCTTTCCACGTCGACGGGAAACCAAGAGGCGCGTTCGTGGCTTCTCCCGTCCAGACTAGTCCGGGAGGGTCCCCAGCTCCGCGCCTGGCCAGGGCACACGCTTCGGACCCGTCCCTGGTGGGTTCTGGCCTTCTCACCGGGTTTGGGTTCCCAGCAGCCCAACCTGAGCAGCGCCGGCGACATCGGACTGCGCCAGTCTGGGGCTCCCTGCCAGGCCCTCGGGCCTCACGAAATCCAGTTCTGTGACCCCGCCCCGCCCCCTAGGGAGCCGGCTGGGCGAGCTCTGCTCACGGGGCCCTGGGCGCAGCGTGGCTTGTCTTGGGGAGGCCGGGTTGGGGATGGCAGCTCCGGAGGGACTCTCCCGCCGGGGACCCAGACCACGACCCCTTGCCCGGGGTCCCTCATCGCTAGCACGGTGTCAAACGAGGTGGAGGGCTTGGGGCGCACGGTGACCTCGTGCCTTATGCGCCAGCCAAACCCGTCAACACGGCGGTGTGAAACCAAAGGACACAGCTATGTAAAACATTTTTTAAACAGCAAACAAAACAACGTATGTTTTAGCTATTCATGAGGTTACAGGCAGTTTCCATGGCTACGGCTGCACGTTGCGGTGAGGAGGTGGGGCACGCTGGGGCGACGGACCATCTCCACTGCTGGGGGCGGAGGGGCCACTTGTCCCCAGGACTGTGACGTCAGTGGCTAATAGGAATCACACCCGTGTTCCTCAGCGCTCCACAGTTTCAGGGGAGTTTCCAGGTGTAGCTTCTCCCTGGAGGCCGCGGGAGACAGTGAGAGGTCCTCACCTTACGTCACAGGTGGCACTGGGATGGGGACGGAGTCGCCGGCAAACAACAGACGAGGAAAGGAAAGGCTGGGCTGCTCAGCACAGACAGAGACGCCCTGAGCTCCCTGCCGAGCCGCGGAGAGCCCGGGCAGAGGAGCCTGGCATCAGGCCGCACCTGTGTCCCAGGGGGCCGGGGGCCCTGGGGGCAGCCCTGGCCCCTCTGTCCGCACCTCCGGCTGCTGTCTCCACCGGCCAGGGCCTCACTCCCTGGGCTTCGACCCTCACCCGCCTGTGGCCCCGACTCCGGGCTCCCGCCGCTCGGCCCTTGTGCGAGGCACTGGCTCTGCCTCCTCGCTTTTGCACAGCGGGGCTCTGCAGCTGGGTCTGAGTCTGAGATCCCGGACTCAGCTCCGCCCGGGGCCACCCGCCCCCAGCCGTGCCCAGAGAGCCGGGAATCCGGCGTCACGCGCCATTGTCACACGCCCACCGGGCATCCGGGATCATCCATGGGTGATGACAAACTTCATCACCACCCTGCGGGGGAAGAGCCGTGCCCGGCTCTGCAGACGGAGAATCTGGGGCACAGAGAGGCTTAGGAGCCTGCCCGCACTCACCAGCCGGGAGTCCGGGCTCAGGCGGGTCCCACCATGGGGCCTGTTCGGAGCACCTGCGGCCCCTTCTCCTCCCTGTGCCCTGCCCCTCCTCTGCTCCTGCCCCTCCTCTGCTCCTGCCCCTCCTCTGCTCCTGCCCCTCCTCTGCTCCTGCCCCTCCTCTGCTCCTGCCCCTCCTCGGCTCCTGCCCCTCCTCGGCTCCTGCCCCTCCTCTGCTCCTGCCCCGGGGCTCCCGGGAAGGCCAGGCCGGCATCGAGCCACGTGGCCCAGCCCAGTGGCGATAAAAACAGCCACAAAACTGATTACTCAACACGCCGAGTGGTAGAACAATTTTTTTTTTTTTTTTTGAAATAGAGATCTGTTTAGTAATTAGAGGGAATTCTCGTGTGGGAAGTTCGTGAAGGTAAAATTAACGTTGGACCGCCTGTATTTTTAATTCTGCAAACAGGCTCCCGGAGCCCTGAGCCCCGCGCGGCGAGCGCTCCAGCCAACCGGGCCCCAAACGCAGGCCGACAGCAGAGGCTCACGGCCGGCAGCGCCGCGCACGGAAGCTGCCGTGTCCCGGTGAAACGCCACACTCCTCTGCTCCCCGCCCTTCTCCCTGCCAGAGCCGGACGTCGTGTTCCAGACGCGAGGCAGCGGCCGGCTCAGGCGCTCAGAGGGGCTCCCGGCTCGGGGTGCAGACGCCTCTCGGGCCCGCGACGGGGAATGGGCGCCTGCGCCGAGCCACAGAAACGAACGTCCCTTAGGGGAGCTCCCTAGCCATCCGGTGGGACGGGGGTGCCAGCGCCCCGGAACCGGTGACCAGCTGTGAGCAGGACACTCAACACACAGGCGAGGCTCTCCCCAAATGCGCCGCTGTGCCCCCGGCGGCCCCCAGCTTGGAGGGTCCCCCACTTCTCCAGGACCCCCCAACCCACGGCCTTTCCCTCTCTGGCCTCCCAGCGCCCCCGGCCAAAGGAGCTGCTGATGCCAGGGGACGGTGGCAGGTGGTGGCGCGGAGGGGCGGCAGGCGGGGGGTGGGCTGAGGCAGAGCCGGGTGCAGCACCCCTCGCTCATCTACGGTGGGTGGGGGTGACGGGGCAGGTCTTGGGCCAGCAGAGGGGCGGTGGGGCGGGGCAGTGCGTGGGGAACCAACCTCAGCACAGCACAGTTTTGAGACGGCAGGGAGTGGCCCCTGCTTCCCTTCCACCCTCAAACGGAGAGGAGAAAATGCAGGGGCATCTTCGGCAGGCCACCAACTACCAGCCAGGTCAACGGACAGGTCCTCCCGCCCGTGTCCGCGCCACACCTGCCCCTCCCCCTCCACGCTCATCCTTCAGGGCCCGGCTCCAGCCCTGCCTCCAGGAAGCCTTCCTGACTGCTCCAGCCCACGGTGCCTGTGCTTGGGGTCTGGGCCCCCTGCGGCCCTGCACCTGCGCGCAGCCCACAGACAGCCACGCTGGCACTGCTATTCCTTTCTGTTCACAGCCGCACGCCCCCCGCCCAGCCCCGGCACCCCGGCCTGGAGCGATCACGTCGCTGGACGAGTCTATGAGACCAGCACAGCAGAGAGCAGACCCCGGGGCGACCCCCATGGCTGCTGCCGACAGGGCTCCAGGCGGACGCACGGGAGAACAGCCGTGGGCACGCAGACACGGCCAGGACCTGCCAAGGCAAGGGCAGGAGGGAGCACGCACAGCCTGGCCCTGGGGGTGCCCTCTGCGGCTGGCACACAAACCGCCTCCGCGCCCAGCACCGGGTGGCCACGGCCAGGAAACGGGGCCTCACTCTGCAACCGACCGTCAAAAGCTGGGTTGCCTGGCTTGTCTCGTACAGAACGCGTGCCTGTCTTTCATTAAGAAGCCCTCTAGTATATACCAAAGCTTAACGTACACTGATCAGGCACGTGAGCAGCACGGAGGGGACGCGGTTCCCTGCAACGGCTCCGCGCAAACAGAGCCACGCTGCTGCTGCGCGGCGCCGTGCGTGCGCGTCTCAACCTCACGGGGCACAGACTCCCCCGGGGGCGTGTCAAGGGGGGGCTGGGGGCCTCTGAGCACCTGCATTTCTCACGGGTCCCTGGGGACGCCAACGCCGCTTGTCCTAGGGCCACGTCTGCAGTGGCGCCGTTCCGGATGTGCGACTAAACGCGGCGCACACCATCAACGGCAATAAGAGAGAGGCCTGTTCTCCAGGGGCGTGGGACCTGCCTGCTGGAGGCCCCGAAGCCACCTGTGGCTGAGCCGGGAAGGGAACGCTGGCTGGGGCTGTCCGAGGCCCGAGGACTTTTCGAGGGCTCAGAGGTGCATGGGCTCTCTTCTGGTCAGTTGGCCCGGAGGTAACGTGGCACATCCTGCAAGGTGGATGCCATTATTGCCATTTTATGAATTAAGAACCTGGGGCCCAGAGAGCCTAAGTAACTTCCCTGAGAACGCACAGCATGGGCATGCACACAGCTGTGCTCTTTTCCACTTGGCCGCCCTCAGCAGCCGGGGAACATGACTGGTAAGGCTGCAGCCCTGGGGGCCTGGCTTCTTCCCAGGCCACTGCCCGGGTCCCTGCCAGCCCCCAGCTGGGCCTCCCAGCTGGTCCAGCCCTCGCCCACCTCGGCCACCCGGGAAAGCCGAGTGCAGGGCACAGGTGACTGGCTGGGCCTGGCCGGGCACCTACAGACACCGTCCACGGCGCTGGCAGCGCCCGGACTACAGGCGGCAGCACCCGGCCAGGCGGGATGAATAGCTGACACGCAGCTGCGGCTGAAGGACAGCCCTCCTCAACCCCGCGGGCTGCGTCCTCACTGCCCACGCGCGGCCATCCCCCCGTGCCCCTGCCTGTCGGTCTCTGGCCAAGGTGGGCTCTGTCTGAACTGGCCTGGCTGAGTGTCGCAGAGGGGGCATTTGCTCAGTCCTGGCCACTTCCCGTCGCCCCAGCGCACACGTCACCGCCCGCGTGCCTGGCGTCCGCCCACCTCCTACAGCACGGCCCAGGCCCCACGTGCCCCTCCGGGCGGACGCAGAGGCCTCGGGGAGCCCCCGCCGCGGCAGGCTCCCTCCCCAGGTCGCTGCCTGTGCAGCCTCAGCTGTTCCCCCGAGCCTGGAGCTGGCTGCGTCCCTCGCTGCTCCTACGGCCTGTGGCTCCCGGGGGGTCTCGGAGCTGGGCTCGCACCCTGCCCGCCTCTCCAGGCCCCAGGGAAGTAGGGGCACAGCCCCCGCTCCACAGCCAGGAGCCCACAGCCAGGGAGCAGCAAAGACGGGCTTTGGACGCCCCTTGCTCCTCAGTCCTCGGTCTGCGGGTCCTTCACAGCCCCCTCCCGGCGCAGGGCCGTCTCCCACCGCACCCCTGCGCAGCAGCGAGGGAGGTTGGGCCGCGGCTGGGGGGGGAGTCAACAGCTTGAGCCTGTTCAGGGTCCCAATTCCGAAGGGAACAAAGCTTTGAGAGGAGGGACCGTGCAGCGCACGGCACGAGCATGCCTGACCCCGAGTGGAGGGGGGGCTGGGGGGGCTGAGGACGGGGGCCCTGTCCACCCCCGCCGGAGCAAGTCTAATGGGACGGAGGCGCTGCCAGGAAAACCAGCGCCAGGAGCGGCGGCGCCCAGCTGAGCAGCCCCCAGCCCCACTGCAGCCCCGGCAGGCTGGGCCCTGGATGCCCACAGCCTCGGGCCGGGGTTCGGGGTGGCCCCCCAGGGTTTTTGCAGATGGGGGAGCCCAGTGACCGGCCCGAGGTCTGTGCCCGGAATCCACTCTCCCCACCACAGGAGTTGCCGTCTCGTCGGGCTGACACACAGATCAGGACTTGCGACTTTGGGGAGGGCAGTGGCAGAGCTGGGTGCAGGCCGGGGCGGGGGCCCGCTGCCACTCTGCCCGCCGCCACTCTGCCCGCCCTCCCGCCCCGGGAGGTCAGAGTCAGACGCAACTGACTGAGATGGAATGGATCCCTCCCGGCCGAGCGCGGTAGAGCAGGCCCACATGGCGGGAGCCAGAGGTCCCCCTGCAGGAGTGGGTCCCCGTGCTGAGAAGCCTCACCCAGGACCAGCACCAAGAGCTAGGGATTTGCAGCTGGCCCCAAACATGCGAAACTGGGGTGATCCCGTGAGCAGGGAGTAGGGTTGGCAGGGACTGGGGGCTTGGACTCAGGTTGGCCTGGAGGTTTCAAAACCAGTCGTCACCCCATCAATACCAGGGCAAACAGGGAAGGACTGCAGTCCCCACCCCACCCCCCGCCTCTGCCACTCCCTCGGGGCCTAGAGGGACAGAACTGCAATGACCAGTAGGGACATAAAATGATCCACCTGATCACCTTGTACAGAGAGAGAGGGACTTGTCCAAGGTCACCTAGCAAGGTGGACAGAACTGGGCAGAACGTGGCCTGTCCGTCTGCGCCCACCGTTTCCCGGGCACCCTTGTTCGTGCTCACTGGCCGTGTTGGCAGGACCCGTGTGCGTTTGGGGGCTCGAGCCTAAGAGGCTGGGAGGGGCTGGGAGAGGCGAGGGTGGAGAAGCCGGGCACTGCATGTGCCAGTGTTCTGGATGGTGCCGCACACCCCGGAGGCCGGCCGGTGCTCCCTGGAGCTCCCATCACCATCCCCATGATCAGGGGCACTGAGGCTGGGACAACCTGGGGTTCCTTCCCAGACCCCAAGCCCTTCAGCAGGCCCTTTCCAAGCTTTCCGGGTGGGCCCAGACCAGCCGGACCCACAGAAACCCAGCTAACAGGAAGACCAAAGCCCAGCAGGGTACGGGGTACCAAGACCACCTGTCCGTCTTTTTCACAGCATCACGTAGTTGCTCAATAAACCTGCGGTCACACACAAGGATGAGAGAACAAACCCCCAAGTTTCCTGAGCCCCCTGCCTCGAGGGGGGAGGGATGTTTGCACAAGCCACCAGCACCCGAGCTATTCAGAAAGCTTGTAGTCAGTGCACAGAGAGTTAAAGCCACCGGCCCCAGCCCAGGGAACATTGTACCACCTGCTCAGGCGGGAAGAGCCCTGGTCACCCTGGCTCAGCTCGGCTCTGCTCCGCTGGCAATTTTGTTAAGCAGGGAAGGTGGGAAGATGGGCACGGGTGCTTTCCTAGCCTGGACTTTTGGGGTGTTGGAAGTTATCACTGTCCCTGGGAGCCCCCCCCAAGAGCCTGGGCTGGCAGGGGTGCAGGGGAGCGCAGGGAAGACGGCTGGTGGAGCATCTCCTTGGCGCTCCCAAGCTCTGGCTTCCTGGGGAAGGTGCCAGAGGGACATCCTGGGCTCCAGCTCCAGGACACTCTCCTCATCCTGGAGAAGGGTCCATGAACTTGACCCCAAAGTTTCTTGTCTTGGAGCCACTGGGGTTGCTACCAGATGCTCTCTAGCAGGGCCACTTGTGCCCAGGCAGTTTCTGGCCACAGGGGGATGGGGCACCGAGTGGGACAGGGCAGTGGAGCCCGAGGATGGATGTGAAATCTCTCTTGAGTTTTGGTGTTTGGTCTTGTCATCCCTGCCTGGGAAATCCCAAATGTCAGCCTGGTGCCCCCCCGCCTGCTGCTCAAGCCAAGATTCCAAGCACACCAAAGTGGGTGTGAGGCGGTGGGGACAGGCTGGTGGGCTTGAGGCTGGCTCTGCCACTTACTGGCTGTGTGACCTTGGGCAAGAGACCAAACTTCTCTGAGACTCGGTTTCTGCGTCTGTGAAGTGGGGCCAATGTCCCTTTTTCATGGGCGTCGGGAGGGTTGAATGGGGGAGGACAGGCAGGTCAGGTGACCAGGATGGGGTCTGGCAGAGGCAGATCTCAGTGAATGGAAAGGTCTCAGCTCCTGGCAGGGAGAGGATGGGGCCGGGTCTCCCGGGGGGCTGTTCTGGGAAACTTTCCCTCCCCAGTACCCGCCCCCAGGCCACTGCTGGAGGGAAACGAAGCGTCCCTTCCTACCCGGGGTCCCCTCCTCTCCCTTGGGCACCCGCTGCCCACCGAGTCTCACCTCCGCCACCGCGGGCGCACTTTGAGGAGACTGTGCCCGTGCGGGACCCGGGCGCGGCGGGCAGCTGCGTAGGGCAGGGACCGGCGCAAGGCGGCCGGGCGGGCTGCAGTGGGCGCTCCAGACGTGGGCACCGGGCAGGTGCTCCCCAGCGCGCGCCGCCCGCCCCCACACCCCGTGACCCGCGCGCCCGCTCGGCCCTTACCTTGAACCATGGGAACGGTGCCGTCCCGCGGCCGGGGACCTGCGCGCACGTGACGGGGCAGGCGGGCGTCCGTCCCGGGCAGGGCGCAGCTAGTAGCGGCCGCTCATGCCCAGGCCGGGCTGTGGCGCCTGCTGGGGCGGGCGGGCGAGGCGGGCGCCGAGAGGCCCGGGAGGCCCCCCGGGAGGCGACTGCGTGCCCGGCGGGAGCCCCTGCCAGCTGCGCGCTGCGGCCGCGGCTCCGGACGCCCGGGCTGCTTCCTCCGAGCGGCGCGCGCGGCTCCAGCCCAGTCCCCGGCGCAGGGTGCGCGCTGGCGGGGAGGGCGCGCGCCCGAGCCTGGCAGGAGCGCGCGCCGCCGGCGCCGCGCGCGCGTCGTCGGGGGATGCCGGGAGCGGCCGGGAGCTGTCCCCGGTGCTGATGGCTCCTCCCGCGGGCCCCGGGGACGGCGACCTCCTCGGGGCCGGGGGTTGCGCCCAGCCTAGCAGCGCCCTGCGGGCTCCCTTTGCTCCGCGCCGCTTTCGTGGCTTTTGCTGCGTTAGGATCCGGAGTCCGGCCGAAGCTTAGCCACAGTGCGACCTTGGGGCAAGTCCCTTTCCTTCCCCGAGTTTCTGCTTCTCATCTTTAAGATGGGGTTCGCAGCAGCACCTCTGCGGTTGCTCTGAGGATGGAATTCTGCCCTGTGTAGCGTCCCGCACAGTGGACGTGCTTAGTAAGTGCTGGCCCGTGCGACTGGTTTCCGATGTCTGGGTCAGCAGGACCCGGCTGCTGGGCCAAGGGCAGAGGCTGCAGTCACAGGGGCCCTGACTGAGAAATCTGGCATGAAAAGGCCTTTGGAGTCAAAACACGCAGAGCACCCAGGACTGTGCACATTGAGAGCATCAACGCCTGCCTTTATCGCTGTGGAACTTTAAGTTCTCTCTCAGCTGCCATATCCTGGTCGTGCCCGCAGCCGTGCTTCACCCCCATTCTAGAGATGAGAAAGCTGAGGATGGACCGGGGTAACGTCACTGCTTGGAGTCCATCTCCCCTTTACAGATGGGCCGGGCACAGGAGGGCGAGCAGCGTGCTCAGGTGTGAGAGGTGGACGCTCTCACGCCAAACAGGGCTCGGACAGACAAGCCCCAGGTGCCCGCCTGCCGCCGCCCCTCCTCGGCCCCTCAGCAAGGGCCCCTGCCAAGTTTCTCAGAGCCGGTCAGGCCACGGTGACCAGGGACAGTTTTCCTTATAGCCAACTGACAAGTCTTTCATTCCTCTTAACTAATGGGAAGAGCTGGCTCCTGCCCTGTATCTGTGTCCCTTCCGAGCAGGATAATTAAAGTCACCTGCCTCATTTCCCGAGGGGCCAGTGGCTGTGTTTGATTCACTAATTAACTGTGAGTGGTGCCTGCTTCCACCGGGCACTTATCTCAGGATAAACACCGCTCATTATGCACTTAACACATCCCGGGCGCGAGGCTGAACGCCGCGTGCATGGGCTCATTTCGTCCCCTCCGCGACACGAGGAGAGGTCGACGCCGTCACTACCCTGGTTTTGCAGATGGCAGCTTCAGGCTTAGCAGCAGCAGAGCTCAGTCGGGTCTGACCGGCTCCCAAGCGTTGCTCCTGACACCCTCCTTCCAGATCTTCCATTTTCTCCCCAGCGACTCCCACCTAGAAAAAAGGGTGGTAAACACTAACAGAAATTCCATATAAGGAGAGAGAGAGAGAGAGAGCGCTACCGCCGGGGGGAGATGCACGCCAGCCCCTCACTGCCCCAGGAATCGGCACAGGAATGCTTCAAATCAACATTTTTAGGAAAGAGCCCCATTGTGACAACTGAGCAACTTGTTTTTTTACTCTAGGGCTGCTGAGATCCTGGCAAACGTGTGCCAAGAATTTTAGAAGCGGCGTCGCTGCCAAACCCCATCTTCACCACCCAGCCCTGGTGCCGTGCGGCCCCTTCTCGCCGCGTCTCCTCTCCGTTCACGCTCTGCAGCGCTCGCGGCTGCGGGTCCGAGCGGCCGAAACCTCTGCAGGGCCAGCGTGGACTCCACAGCCCCCGCGCTGCCGGAGCGCCGGCTTCTTGCCCGCGCCGCGCAGACGGGCGCGTTGATGCTTATGGCAACTCGGTCTTACTTAAGACCGAGCCCATTTTATTGAAACCGGGACTTCATATTGCCCACGACAGGGAAGGCCGAAGCCCGTATCAGCCTCGCTTTACAGGTGGAAACAGAGGGGGAAGTGACTTGCCTAAGGTCTCACGGCCCGCAAGGAGGCGGCTGCACTCAACAGGTTTCATTTGGGTAGCGGTGCCGGACGGCCACCACCCGACTCATCCTCTGTGCACAAAAAGCGTGCCCTGATTCTGAGCAAACCCCAACTTCTAAAAATAAGAATGGGTGGTGGTGGGGGGGAGATAAGAAGGAGCCTTTTGTCTGGCTCGACAGAAACAATTCACCACCAGGCTTCCATAAATAGCCGGTTCTCCTGGTGCGCGCCAGAAAGGGTTTTGGTTACGCACAGTTCTTTCAGGTTGGCCAGAAACAGGCCCGGGGGCGGAGCAGCGGCGTTCTGCCACCCTGCTGGCACCCCTTCCACTACAATATGCTTTCCAGTCTCCCGGCAACCTGGGCGGGCGGCAGTGTCTCTGTCCTCGCCCTGGGTGCCTTTCCGCAACACAGCGCACCGTGGATGTCCCCCAGAGCCAACAGATGGCCCAGTCGGTTGAAAAAGCCCCAACATGTGGGAAGATGTGCCGTGGTTTACGAAGGCTCGTTTTCCACTCGGGGCGAACGGGGCTTCTGTAAGATCAGCTTGACGCTGCAGAAACGGACGCTGTATGTCCATCTGTCCGTCTGTCTATCCGTCCGTCGCTCAGGGGCCAGGGGATGCCCCACGGCTGGAAGATCCGTGACCTCCGGAAGGGAGACACCGGGATGGTTTGTTTCTCTGCGTGGCTCAGCGTGTGCTCCGGACGTGCAGGGGGACCAAAGCTAGTGATGAGGGACCGTGACCTCCAATCACACCCGCGTGCCGTGCACACACTCGTGTGGAGGGGGCTGGGTTCCCCGGGGCAGAGGACATGAGCACCCCCCCCCCCGCTGCCATTCACGACCCACAGTCTCATTCTGCAGAGGCAGGAGGAGCAAAGTGCTCGAGGAGTGACGCTCCTGCCAGGGTCCCGAGAACCACGGCCGAGGGCTCCTCCAACTCCCTCTCTAGGAACCCTCTGGAAGGGGCGAGCTGCCGTCTCTAGACACGTCCAAGCAGAGGTGGCCATCCACCGTGGCAGGGCTGGCACCTGGGGACCCTCCAGCGTGGTGAGGTCTGTGAGATTTCAGAAGCGGAGCGGGGCTGCCCCCTCTGGTCTCGGGCCCGGCCGCCGGACTGTCCAGGCGCCCAGAGAGACTCCCGCCGGGTTTCCAAGTCCGTCTCCCTCCTGCCCCCCAAGCTGGCGCCAGGCCAGAGGCAGACGCGGTTGCTACTTATGGAAATCGCCCTCGCTTCGGGCGGTTACTAAATCAACCTTTGTTTGGTGGTTGAATTGTTCTCTGTCTCAGTCCCCAGTGGTGGGGGCTCCGCCATTCCCGGAGTGGGGGCCCAGTGGCGGGTCTGCTTGTGACATCGAACCCTGGTCTCCCAGGCGCCAGACGACCTGTCCAGGCGCAGCCCATTTAGAGAACAGGTGGGTTTTTAAGGAATGGTGGGCGATGGGCAACGGCAAGCAATCTAGATCATTCTGCGACGCTCGGCGGGGCGGACTTCGCCCCCCGGCTCACGGGCTTCCGGGTCGGGCATCTCTTAGGCGGGGCCGGCAGGGCGCGGCGTCACGGCGTGCGAGAGAGGGCCAGACGACCGGGCGTGCGAGGGCCAGGCGGCCGGCCGCACGTGGCGTGTGCGTGTGCACGGGAGTGTGGGCTCACATGCGGCGTGCGGGGTGTTCCCGTCGCCCCGGTTGGGAGCCGGCCTTGCCTGTTGGAGGAGGAGTCGCTGGCGGTTTTTAATCGCTGCGACATCTTAAAACGTTGTGACAGCAGGCCTGATGCGCTCGTTCTTTGGGAATCGCCGGGGATGATGGATGAGGAGGGGCTGGCGCAGCGCGTGGCTCCCGGGGTCAGGCGAGGGTCTCTCGGGCTCCCGAGGCGAATCACGGCCCGCCCTGACAGGGCCCCGCGGCTCGGGGGAGGCTGCAGGTGGGAGTTGCGGAGGATTTATTGTCTCAGAGCTACGTTCTCCTCTTCGGGGGTGTTTTTACTCCAGAGAAGCACTCCCTGAGTACTCCTCTTCCGTCTCCACCTTCCCAGCACGAGCAAACCCAGGCAGTGCATTCATTCACTCATGCATTCACTCGCCACGCAGGTGGCGGGTGCAGAGGCAGAGGCGAGAGTCCCCAGCGTCTGGGAGCCCGAAGGTGGGTGAGGCCTCCCGAGGTTGGCCGGACGGGGTCCCCGGAGGTGAGCAGGCCTGGGGCGCTCGGCTGGTAGCTCACACGTATCTCGTGACGGTCACTAATCTGTCCTGACAGCCAGCAACGGTCTGTTACTCCCCCCCCCACGGCCGGCGGAGACCTGCCCAGGGCCGTAGGGCGGCCAGGACCCGCCAGGGCCGGCGTCCACGCTGGCCACGTATCTGTGCCCGAGGCATGACCCCGAATCTGCCGTGACAAAATACACGAAATGAAAATAAGAGGCTGCCCATCCGGACAAGGCAAACCTGAAATTAGAGCTACCCCCCTGCAGCCTTCCTGCTTCTATCCGCGCAGGCTGGTGGAGGGCGCTGAACCCTGCTCGCTGTGGCGGCAGGGTGGAAATAGGACACCCGCCGTGACTGCACAGGCCAGCACCGCGACATGACAGCTAAATGTCACCCTTTCATTTCAAAGGGGAAGGAGCCGTTCCTGCCCTGGGGACAGAGTCTCGGGGAGTGCCGCTGTGGCTCTGCCTCCCGGGGCCGTCCTCCGGACTGACGTGGTCTCTTCTCGGACACAAAGACCTGGACTTGCCCCCTGCTGTCCTGTCAGGGCCCCCAGCCCCAGCGTCTGGCGGACACGGCAGATTTGGAGCAGGGGGAGAGGAGGGCGCAGGGGGAGAGAATGAGGGGCTGGCAGGCCTGGCTGGGGGATGCCGGGAGAGCCAGGCAGGGCAGGGACGCAGGCCGGCGCCCGGGGGCCGTGGGGGCCTGAGCCCCCTCCCGCTCTGGCCTCAGCCGCCACCTTCCTCAGCCTGGGCACTGCCCCCCCCACGTGGACCCTTGGGGCGCCCCCCCTTGTCCCCCCATCCCCGCTCTCCCGCTACAGAGCGGCCTGTGCAAGCTCCGTCCTCCCCTTGGCAACGCTCTGGCTCCTGGAGGCGGGGGTGGGAGCCGCGCAGGCCCGGGCGGGCGCTGAGAACATCTGGAGGCACGCTGGCGGGCGTGGGCGGGGAGCCGCGGGGGCAGGGTGGCGCTGCCTCCACCGCAGCGCAGGCCAGCTGATGCCCCAGCTCCCTGCCAGGCATCCAGTCTCAGCACCACAGCAGGAAGCGCGGCAGGGACGGGGAGCCAGTCCCCAAACGTCCGCCGCTCCCCTCCCCCCACCGCACCCTGCTTGCTCCGGCCACTCACCCAGTGTCACCCCTAAAATAGGGCCAGCACATCACAGAGGGGGCCGGCCTCATGCACGGGGGCTGAGGGGTCCGTGGGCACAGAGTCGCAGGCCAGGCACCGCCCCTCACACCTGCCCAGCCTTTCCCAGGCTTGCTTTTGCTTTGTTTTGTGTTGATGACACGTTTAGGGGCATTATATGCGCCCCCTCAAAAGCCAACAGAGCCACAGCGTCTTGTGAGACGTAAGCGTCCCCCTTGGAGTGGCCGGGGAGGGGGAGCTCTGTGGCCCAAGACCCCCATTTCCCTGGAGGCCCCTCTGGGGCTCCCTCCTGGGCCTCGTGTCTGGGACCTGCACCAGAGGGGTTTCCCGGGCTGCCCCTCCACTCCCTCCGCCACCTCCTTCCCGGGTGGGTGGCAGCTGTCCTGGGAGCAGGTCAGGAACCGATGGCCGCGCTCTCTGCCGGGGAAGCCGTCCTGTACGGACATCACCAACGGGCTCCTGTGGCTTTGCCCTCGCCCCCGGGGCTCGGCCGATGGGGACCCCACAAGAGATGGGAGAGGAAGGGGGGAGAGGTGGGGGTGTCTGAGGTCCAGTCTGCTGGGGTTGCTGCTCAAGACCCAGGCTGCTGCGTCCGGGTCTGGCAACTTCCCTCCCTGGTGACAACTCGGGTGCCTGTCCCCGACCCACTCCCCATAAACAGCCCCACTGGCTAAACCCTCCTGCTGCCCTAATCGGAGTAGTGACTCGTCTGTTTTCTCCTCCCACCATGCTGGCCAGGGCCGCCTCCCGCACCCCCACCAGCACGGGGTGCCACTGCCACTGTCCCACTGGGTGGGACAGTCACCTCTGGGGAGGACTCTGCCCTGCCTGGGTGCTGCTAGAGAGCCCTTCACACACCTGTCACCGTCCGTTTTGTCCCACCCGTCTGCGTCTTCTGTGGATCTGAAGATACCCTGATGTTTGGTTTTTAACTCGTCTAGGATTTCTGTGGGTAGAGTGCGGGTCAGAGGTTTAACTATTTTTGCTTTTATTTTGCTTTGACACACAAATAGCCTGTTGTCACGCTTTCTCTACTGAGGTGAAAAGTCGAGCTCAGTCGTAAATCACCTTCCTGCCCGCAGGGTGGGTGTGGACCCCGCGTTGCCCTCCCGGTCTCCTCTCCCCACCCCCAGCCTCGACAGGTGCGCGACAGACAGGTACGTGATTGAGGCTCTAGTTACCGAGGAGGTCAAGGTCCCGGGCGATGCTCTTTTATCCGTCTGACAAATTTTTCTTGGGTTCTTTCCTGAATGATCTTCACAGTCGCCTTGTGAGGCTGGGTGACCTTTGGGGGCTTTGCTTGAGATCAGCTTGAGTTCTAGATTAATCTGAAGGAGTTCGTTTCCCCGAGAGGAGAAGCAGAGTGGCGGAGACTCCGGGGCCCAGGCTGCCTGGATCCAGGCTCCAGCTCCGGGCGGGGTGGCCTGGGACAGGTGGCTGAATGCTCAGCGTCTACACCTGTATGCTGGGGTCACGCTAACCCGGAAACTACTTGCAGGGCTCGTGCTCAGAACAAATAAGCTAAGATACGCAAAGGGCGTATTAAATCAGACACCATCTCCTTTGAGATAAGTCGTTGGATTTACTACTGCGAAGGAAGAACACGCTGCCCGTTAAGCTGCAAGATGCCCCGAGCGTAGAATGTGTCTGGGTTTCAGGGACTCCGGCGTGGAACATGCGCGTGTTAGAGACATGTCTACAGTGTCACGGCATCCTCCCACCAAGGACTAGGGGTTTTGTCTTGATTTATTTAGGTTTTCTTTTTTTTTTTTTTTTTATCCTTCCTTAAAACCGCATAGTGTTCTTTATATAAGCTCTTTAGGGTCTTTGTTAATTTTTAGGAACGGGAAGGAGTCCCGAAGCCAAGATGTTTGAGGTGAGCAGAGGTCCGTGTTAGCCGAGGGGCAGGGAGGCGTTCGGGTCGTCCTGGCAGCTGTGGCCGGCGTCCCAGCAGGAAAACGCCGGCATCCTCGCAAGGACGAGCCAAGCTGTGCCGTCCCGGAGCTTCCGCACTGGCCACGGCGAGGGCAGCCTGGCGAGTGCCCGAGACCGAATCTGGCGTGAAGGACACAGCGTGGAGCTGGAGGGGCTGTCC
>VSMD01134218.1:0-50959 GCA_008750895.1 Mirza zaza | reverse complement strand
TTACTTACCTGAGACAGATCCAACGAGCCAGTGGATTTGGTAGGTGAGCTCTGGAATCTGAGCTCAGTGGTGACAGGGCTGCAGGTGGAAGCTAAAGGGTCCAACCCCTTAGAACAGAATTTCTTAAGACGCCAGGTGAGAAAGGCACTGAGCGGAAGAGATGGTTTTCCCCAGTTCTGTGCCTACAACTCAGTGGAAGCTGCAGGGAGCACAGCCTCACGGTGGCACCTCAATGGCCTGTAGCTTTGGGAACTGAGGGTGACTGTCCCCAGCAGCCTGAACATCGCTTTCTTAGCTACAGGGACAGTAGCTTTGTGGCACAGCTTTGCAAGGGAAGGAGCCTGGAGTGGCAGGACGTGTAATGACTTTCTTTGCGCTGCTGTGAGACTCCCTCGGGAACTCCTGAGAGCACCTGGTTAAACTTTGCGTGATGGATTAGAGGTCCTTCTTACACAGGGTGGGGCATGAGCCACTGAGGACTGAGGGCGCACGGGTTCCTCAGTTACTGTGGGGAAATTTACAGATTCTCCGCTGAGTGCCAGGCACCCTCGCAGCTGCAGCAGTCGGCTGGGCTGCTACGACACAATACCACAGGCTGGGTGGCGTAAACAACAGAATTTATGTCTCTGCATTCTGGAGACCGGGAAGTCCAAGATCAAGGTGTCATGAGGATAGGTTTCATTCTGAGGGCTCTTCTCTTGGCCTGTAGGTGACCACCTTCGGGCTGTGTCCTCGCACGGTGGAGAGACAGAGAGACTGAGGCAGAGCAAGCTCTCCAGCATCTCTTCTTATAAGGGCACTAACACCAGCACAAGGAGCCCCATCGTCATGACCTCATTTAGCCCTAATCACCTCCCCAAGGCCCCATTGCCAAACACCATCACATTGAGGGGTTAAGGCGACAACATATGGATTTTGAGAAGTCACAAACATTCAGTCCATGACACAATTCTGTGTGGGAGGCCACAGGCCCTCGAGGTGTGTACACAACAGTCAGGAAAAAGGACCAAAAACCACTCCAGAGAGGACAGCTGACAGACACCTGCTTCTCCTCTCTCTCACTTCATCTCGGAGTGTACCCCTGGCACTATCTTGTGTGTGTCTCTCCAACACGCCAAGTTCACCTGCTCTTCCCCTGTCCTGGAATGACCTTGCCCGCCTGTCAGGATGGCCGGGCTGGCTTTCCTACCTGCACGCAAGGTCTCTCTCATTGTGCCATGGAGAGTTCCCTTTAGGCCGCAATCCCTTTGAATTCCCTTACCCTGTTTTATTTTTCCGTAACACTTAAAACTAGTTGAAGGTATTTTGTGTGTGTGTTTCCTTGTTTATCATCCAGGCGTGCCCGGTCTCTGGCAATGTGAGCTCTATGACAGCAAGGGGCTAGTCTTATTCAAGGTCATTTCTGTGTTTCCCAAAACTAGGAGAGTGTCTGGACATAGCACGTGCTCAATAAGTATGCTTCGATGAGTCATGAGCACCGTAGGCATAGAGAAAAGGATTTTGACAGCTGGGCCTGTCAGGCGAGGAGGGAAGGCCATCCATCCTTTAGCTCTGGGAGGATCGCATCAGGATTAAACCTCTTTTTCCCTTAGCACTAACTCTTAAGCTTCTTTAGAGAGGGATCTTTCCTGATTTTGTCCTAATATATCAGAACTCTGTCCATCAGTGAGTTCTCCATGTCTGACCTAAAAGCTGAACTTCTTCCTTCACCCCTTTCAGCCCAGCTTCACCTCCCGTTCAGGTAGAAACACTGAACACTCCACTCGTCATCCTTTACAGATCTTTACATTTGGCAAAACAGACTATGCACAAGTGAGAAACAGTGGTGCTTGTGTTTTCAGTGGCACCTTTTCTTTCAAGGGTGCTAAATGACACTAGGAGGTGCAGAATGGTGCTTTGGGTCCATGGATGGCTTTGGGTTTGTGTTAGGGACATCCCCTGGGTTTTCTCGAACATGAGAGATAGCAGGAAAAGCAAAGTAAAAAGAGCTCCGGGGAGCACCCTTCCCCCAGGCAATGTGTTTGTAAGCACCATAGCCTGAGTCCTAAGGGCACAGGCACTTACGAGTGTGCAGCCACCGCCCAGCGACATTTAATGGCATGCCCAGAGCCCAGGCATCATGCTTGGTGCTGACTCATTTGCACCGGGGAGGGAGACATGGCCCCAGAAGCAGGCAGGTAAAATGGAATGAGAGTCCTGTAGGGGGTACTTCAGTGTCTGGACTGGCACCTGGCAAAGGTGGAGCACGAAGGTGGCTTCAAGAGAAGGTCAGAAAGAATCCTCAGAGAAGCTCCTTCTCAGGATGGACCATCAGCTCCAGTTTGAGCCTAGTGCACGCCATGGCCTGGGCCAGGGCCTTCTGGAGCTCAAAAGGACAACAGGGACAGCCATCACTCTCCTTCCAGGCCTAGTGGCTGCTCAAACAGAACAGGGCAGGAGGTTCCCACTCTCCCTGTGAGACCCAGCCAGGCATTCCCAGCCCTGGTGACAGTTCATCTTTCTCTAGGGCCACACTCCTGAGGTCCTACTGGTGGGGTAGGTTTGGTCTGCTTCTCTCAGTATAGAGACAACATAAATTCAGGTTCAAAAGCAGGACAGCAGCTAAGAAGAGAGCTGGCTTTGAAGTTTAGAGCCTTAGGTTGAAGGGAATTCTCTTGGCTGAGTTACAAAGGGAATAAAATGCCATCATAAGGAGACTAGCTTTAGATTTTCACTTTATCTTCAACATAAAAGATTAGGGACACAGTTCTGGTTGAGATGGTTAAGCGGGTGCCTGTATAATTGAATTTTATGCTCATTATTTCCCTCTGAAGTGGTGTACACGAGCAGTCATTGGAAAGCAGGTTTAACAAATACACTGGCCAGGGTTTTGCTGAACATCACAACTCTCCGAAATTTCCAAGTTCTTTCGCTCTTCTTTGTGGTTGCTGTGCACATGTGTGAGGCAACACCAAGACGACCAGGGAGCCGGGCAGTGTCTAGACAAGCTTCTCTTCCATCAGCAAACCTGCCATCGGATTGAAACATTTTCTTTTTTTCTGCAAGATTAGACATGGTCCGAGGGGTACTTTATGCTGCATTGGATTGGCGATTTGCCTGTAGCTTTAATATCTCATAATTGAGGCAAATCAGAGTCCAAAGTAAGAATACACAAAAGCTCTGTGCATGATACTATCAAGGCGGATTCATGCCATTGTGTACTTGTGAAAATCCATAAGATGAACAGCTCCAGAGTGAACCATAACATGAACTACGGTCTTTGAGCAATAACGATGCACTGTCACATATTTATCAGTTGTGACGAATGCACACTGTGGTGGGGGGTGTTGGTGACAGGGAGGCCATGCGTGTGTGGGGCAGGGGCAATGTGGAAAATCTGAAATCCCTGCATCTTCCTCTCAATTTTCCTGTGAACCCAAGATTGCTCTAAAAAATAAAATCTGTTACAAAAGGGAATATACCAAAGCCACAGTCGTGGTAAAAGTGAGACAGTCGTCCTTCAGTGCCTCCTACCCACAGCCCTTGTTTCCTCTCTGCCACTTAAAAAAAATTTTTTTAAAGACACCTAAAAGAGGCCATTCAATGCAAATGAATGAGCTTCCTGTTCTAGGAGATGAGTCCCAGGATCACGAGCTCCGGTGTTGGGGCAACTGCTAAAAAGGTGTCAGTTTTTATGCTTCCCTCAGCCCCAGACTGTGTAGCACGCCTCTTGGAGCAGCAAGGTGTGTGTGACAATCAGAGAAGGCAGACCACCTGCCCAAGGTCATGCGGCAGGTAAGACCTGAAAGTCCCCTCCAAGTCAGGATAATGCCAGCACCGATGCTGTGTGTCTAGAAACTGTAAAAAGGGCTGTGAAAATAATTCTGCCCAAGTTACTAGACTGCAAATGAATGATCCTTGGAAAGAGACTGAAAAGACGGATAACCTCTCACTTCTCTTAGTTCTGCTCTCCCAGTTCTAGCCAGAGGCATCGGGGCCCTTTCCCTCATCCCTTCCGGGGGGACCAGGAGTCTTGGGGACATTTTCTTGCCACCCTACTCCCTGCTGTGGCTGCCCCCTACTCACCCCTTCCCAATAAGTCCCTCAGTGCAGAGCATGGAATTCCAGGAGCGAGGAGCAGCCTCAGAACAATGAAATAAATTACAGTGTCCAAGAACTCTCAGGAATCCAAACAGAGCAAAATTATTATGTTTAATGTAAAAATCGAACTTAAAATAATCCTGCTCTGTGTTTAATAACAACAGGTATGGCTAAACTAAGCCAAGTCGGCTAGGCCCTCCCAGCCAGGCAGCCTGGCTTCTCTTAACACAAAGATAAAGCAAATGAGAGCCCCTGAAGGTTAATAGAATCTATCACCTCCTAAAGAATGCAAACTGTATAAATATTCAGGTTTTAAAATAAAATCCCCCAAAGCCAGCGTTGCAAAGTGAGGTCAGCGTGGTCTGGCAAGGCCTGTTGGCCTGTCTCTCAGCCGCGCGCTGCTGTCTTGTGACCAGAACGTCCCTGACATATAGACTCAGCCTCTGCCTCCACGTTGTATATTGAAATTGTGAGAGCAGAACTCCCATAGCTCAAGTTTATAGAAATACGTGACAATGTTTGAAGTAGCTTAGCTGAGACTAAAACAGTCTGACATCACAGCCTTGGGGAAGATGATGGAAATTTCTTAATTTCATTGGAAAATTGAAAAAAAAAAAAAAAGCCAAACAAAAACAAATTCTTTTCAGGTACTCGATTGGCCACCCAAGTGTAGCTCTTGGGCTGCTGTTCATTTCTGGTTTTAGAAAATCACAGAGAAATACAGAGACTCTGCGTAAGGCATCAGCCCCTCTAAGTGTCCTGTGTTTTGGGGGGGCAGCTGGGCTGCTGTCCTCCACCTGCCCCCTGGAGCCACAGTCTCTCCTTCTGCTCCCCAAATCCTGCCCACGGTCGTATCTTTTTCCTCCTGGGACCCAGGATGCTCTGCAGACCTTTTCCCCAACCTTAGTTCCTGGTCAATAGCCTCTGTTTCCCTATCTCAGTTTGGGATCCTAATACTATATCCTTGTGCTGAGGATAAATGAAGCAAGCTCATGTCATTAAGAACAAAACAAATGGTCATTTCTTCCTGTCTTCGAAGCATTCTTTTTTGCATATAGCTTTCTATCATCTGTTGTTGATGAAAGAAAACAATACTATATTATTTTTTTCTTTTTTCTGTTTCTGGAATAATTTACCTTTAATCACCATCATCTTATTTTTTTTTCTTAGCAAGGTCAAACTAAAATTTATAATCTATATTTTGCATCTTTCACATCATGCCCTGTGTGTATATGTATAACTGTTTCTCGAGTTTTTATTGTCACTGATGGTGTTTGGGAGATTTAAGCTCTTTCAGTTGACAGCTGGCTCTTTTGGGAAAATGGTATCTTCCAGGATTTTGCTGCCCATCTCCTCAGAACCATGCTCATTTCTCTCCTCCGCTCAAGGCAACATATGGGGATAATGGGAAGTTCATGGATCCTCATGGCAGCGAGGCAGTGAGATTATCTCTGGGCCCACAGTGGTCTCTGTCCGGGGTTGGCTGATCTGGTCTCGTCCCTGGGCACTCACACATCTGTGTCCACTTACTCGGGTTCAATCCTACCCACCCTCTGGGAACATCATGTCTACACTCACTGGCGATGTGTTGGCCCTGACCTTTGCTCACTCAGGTACTGTCTTCCCTTCTGGATTCAGCTGATCTGCTGCATCCTTCAGCTCCTTTGGACCCACCCCCTCACCAGAGCTTCTAGGACCCTCTACGTTCCCTCCACAGCACATAGCGAGTATGGAAAAGCCAAAGTCTACCTACAACTACTCACAGAGATGCCCACCTAGCTCATGGCTCCTTGTGGCTCCCAAGTAAACATGAAGCATTTCAAATGAGGCTTAAAGTGGCCCCAGTGTATGGCTAGAGAAGTGAGGAGCCAGCTGCCCTGCTCTGGAATTTCCCCCCAAATTCACCTTTTTTACAAAGTTAATGTTCTGATGACAATTTTGAACTCAAGGGGATGGTCACGACTCATCTGCCTGATTTCTTTTTTTTTTTTTTTTTTTTTTTTGAGACAGAGTTTCACTTTATTCCCCAGGCTAGAGTGAGTGCCATGGCGTCAGCCTAGCTCACAGCAACCTCAAACTCCTGGGCTCAAGCAATCCTGCTGCCTCAGCCTCCCAAGTAGCTGGGACTACAGGCATGCGCCACCATGCCCGGCTAATTTTTTCTATATATATTTTAGTTGGCTAATTAATTTCTTTCTGTTTATAGTAGAGATGGGATCTCGCTCTTGCTCAGGCTGGTCTCGAACTCCTGAGCTCAAACAATCCGCCCACCTTGGCCTCCCAAAGAGCTAGGATTACAGGCTTGAGCCACTGCGCCCGGCCCTGATTTCTTGTCCGTCCCCTTCCCTTCCCAACTCTGCCACCTACAGCTGTGGGCTCACTCTTCACCTCTGTAGGCAGGGTGGGGACTTCTCTCACAGGGCACCGGGTGTTGTCCGTTTATGAATTATAGTAAAATGTGATATTCAAATCTCCAAACTCTGCTTTTCATATGTCAGAGGGACTTTTGTCAGTTTGTGATCTTTTTTTATTTCTTAATGAAGACTGGTTTTTGAGACTCTCATTTCTCTAGGAAACAGAACTTATAGCTGGAGGGCTTGTGTGTTTTTCAGTTATTTCTCTTTCTCTGTTTCTTTCAACAAATATTTATTGCATGCCGACTACTTCCACTGTGTGCCTATTTTGTTTGGAGTAGGGAATAGTGTCAGTCCACTGTAGAATTTTAAAAGTGAACTTACACATATACTAGGTGTGTTCTATTAAGAAAAGACGAGAATCAAAAATACTGTCAGGCTGTTTGGTAAGATATTCTCTGTCTCTCTCCTTCTCTCTTTCTCTCCCTCTCTCCCTCTCTTCTCTCTCTCTCTCTATAAGCCAGATCCTGTGTTTAATTTAACCACAACTTATAGTCACTGCTTTGCCCCTAAATTGGATTTTGATTGCTATGGTTGTTTAGCTAGTTGGTTAGAAGCCAAAGTCATAGTTTTCATTCAACTTTAAATGGAGCCTGTAAATGTTTTCATTATATTTTAGACACACAGATTTTAAAAACATGTGTTTGGGTCCAAGAGAAGAGAGAAGAGATGATCATTAAAATCTTCTGGGAGAAAATAGCATTGTAAATACAGGATGTGATGACAGTAATTTGGTGTGTCATCGTCACAGACACTGCTGTTATTGTTATGGTAAACCAATAGCATCTGACTCTTCCTCTTCTACCTCTGGTCCCTTCTGAAGGTCAGACCCTCAACCCCTTGCTTTCTGGACAACAGCAGCCTCCTAACTTCTCCCTCAACCGGCCTCCTATCATTCCCCACCAATCTACGTTCTGTCCGAGGAGAATGGACCTAATTTTAGAATTTAGCTTGAACCTTATAAGCCGTAATTTGAAAACTCCAAACATTTTTTTTTTTGAAGCTAAGGGGGTTACTACTAAGAGACAGGGGATTCTGTGATGGACCATTTCCTATTCCCTGCAAATCCTCAGGGATACAATATGAAAGGGAGTGAGGAAAAGGATAAGCAAAGGACTTTACCTGTTCTGTGCAACAGTGGAAAGTACTCATTCCATTGTGAATGGTGTGGCCTCAGAAACTAAGGAGTAGACAGGAAAGTATGTCTCCCCCACCTTCAGAGTTAGATTAGGGCTCCAACACTCGGCCGCTGCAGGGGTCAGGCAAGAAAGTGAAAGAGCATTGCAGGCTGTTTTCAAGAGATGACATGGAGTGGCTGAAGCTACAGTACACCAGTGAGAGCCTGTCTTATCCAAGGGGCTGCCATTGCTCAGCTCCAGGCCAATGGAAACTTTCCATTTTTTCCCAAAGAAGCTGGAAATCTAGATTTTTTATGCACAATTTTATAATTTTTGCATGTCAAATTGTGTATTGGATTTGTCCAAGGGCCTTCCAGTTTGTGACTTCTGGTTTATAGTGTAATATATCTGAGAGTTAATGTTTGTTCTTGGGAGGTGGTGGTGGTGATGGTGGCAGTGGTGTGTATGATTGAACATTTACCTCCTGGGCAATTAGAGGGTTAAAAGAAAGTCTCTGAGCCACCTTGGGGCTGAAGGGGCTGAAGATGTCCCCTCCATCTCCAACGCTCCTTCTGAAGTGCCTTCACCTTGCCAAGCCCCCTCCTCCACGTACACCCACGTCAAAAACAGACGATTTTGCAGAACATGAACTGTCAAGGCTTTGGAATTTCTTCTCCCACCACCTAGAACACTTCCCAGCTTGAATAACTCAGACTTGGAGAAATGAACCATTAGAGAATAGGTCATGACTTTTGAGACATGACCAACCTGGGTAGATATAGGGTGGTATTTCAAAAAAGCTTAATGTAAATGCTCACAGTAAAGATTCAAATAAGGAGTTTGTGTTTTGTTTTGTTCTGTTTTTTCCTTTTCAGAGAAAGGTCAAGATGAGGATTGGGAAGCAAGGGCAGGAAATGGAACTTCAGGGAGCTTCTCATTTGGGTTGTGAGAAAACTTGTCTTGAACATACAATTGTGAGGTTTCCCCATCTGTGTTACAGTTTCCATCTAATGGGAAGATCAATTAAAAAAAGAAAAGCCTCCTAATGAATGAGATAATTGCAGAAGGAGGTTTTAGGAGAGTGTGTGTATGCACAAGAGAAATTGACCTGGACTTGGGGTACAGAAGGCTGGCAGCAGGGAGGGCCTCCCCAAGAAGTGAAGGGAGATCTAAAGGATGGGATGGGGGAGAGGAGGTGGGAGAGCACTCTGGACGGAGGGACCAACACTGTGTGTGGCAGGAAGAAATGTGGGGCATCCCAGGACCTGACAGGAGAGCAGAGCAGGTGATGAATGGAGACAACAGTGGAGCAGGAGGAGGTGGGCCACCCTGAGCAAGGGCTTTGATTCCTTATGCACAAGGGCGAGTCCAGGAAAAGCTTCACACAAGGCAGACACATAGTCAAAACTGATATTGGAAAAGATCACGCTGGCTTCAGTGCAGAAAACAGATCAGAGCAGGAGAAAAGTGGATACAGGGAAACTTTAGAAAGTTTCTTTAGTCTAATATTTTTTGAACTCTTACTATGTGTCAGATGCTGTTCTAAATTCTTTACATCATTGTGATGGTTAATTTTGCGTGTCAGCTTGACTGGGCTAAGGGATACCCAGATATCTGGTAAAAAATTATTTCTGGGTGTGTCTGTGAGATGGTCTTGAAAGGGATTAACATTTGAATCAACAGACTGAGTAAGGTAGCTCTGCTCTCACCCATGTGAGCAGACACCATCCATTCCAGCAAGGGCCCTATGGATCAAAAAGACTGAGCAGGGGCAAATCCACTCTCTCTTTTGAGCTGGGACATCTGTCTTCTCCTGCCCTTGGACATTTGTGCTTCTGGTTCTTTGAACTCACACTGAATTACACCCCCAACTTTCCCAGTCCTCCACCTTGCAGACAGCATACTGCGGGACTTCTCAGCTTCCATAAACATGTGAGCCAATTCCTACAATAAATCTCTTCTTGCACCCATATCTTTATATACTCCTTTGGTTCTGTTTCTCTGGAGGACCCTGACTAATACATGCATAAATATATTAAACCCTCACTGAGTTCTATAAGGTCAGTATTATTACTATGCCATTTTATAGTTGAGAACACTAAGACATTTCCCAAGAGTTATTTCCCCAAGTCACACAGACGCTAAGTAGCTTGGACTAGGGGAGTGTTAGTGGAGAAGGTGAGACGGGAACACACCTGGGAGGTATTCAGAAGCTGAGCTCTGCAGGACTTGATGGATTGGAAATGGGGTAGGAAGTCCAGGCATCAGCAAAGAGCATGTGTAGGTGGATTGCACGGTGGAAACATTTTTTAATGTTGGATAACTGAAGAGGCCCAGGTCACACAGCGAATAAGAGAAAGAGAAGGAATTCGACCTAGGCATTCTGGTTTTAGGTCTCTGCTCCTTAGCAAGTACTACATACTGCATCTTTTTCTAGATATCTTATGGGAAGATGGCAGAAACATAGCAAACCCACAACAAATGGCATAATTAAAGTCCCCATTCGAGAGTTTTCCTTTTCACCAAATCATCTTGAACCCCCAGCTGCCAGCAGCCTCTCCCGGGACCCCTGCCCTCTATAGTCATCCTACTCCCAGCGCCAGGGGGGAGCTGAGCTCCACCATCCTCCCTGAGGATGCTTCCTCCTTTCTCTCCCTTTTTTTGTAGCAAATCAGTTTAATCCTGGCCTGACCTATTTGTTTTCTCTGTAACCTAACATCCCGTGTATACTAATCTTCCTGCAAACTAAGATCTCTCTAGTTATTAGAAACTACTTCAATGAGGAACTAGAAACTGTATATATAAAGTATATAAACACACCTATATACACACACACTTATATACACACATACACAAATACATAAATAAATATATGTATATGTATGTGTACATATACAAATAATTTTCCTGTAAATACATCTTTTTTTTGTGGACAAAAGAAATAGTATTTTACTATCATAGTGTTTTCTTTTACTTCCATCAAATTACAAAAAAAAATTGAGCTAGTGAGTCCTCAGGGACCATGTAGTCTAATACTGTCGTTTTATAGAAGAGGAGATTGAGGAGATGGATTGGGGAGGGACATATGCCAGTGACCTTGTACCACCACAGTTCTCCTTCCTCAAGCGTCTTCATTTCTCTATCCATCTCAAATTCTACAGCCAGGTCTTTCATCATCTGACTTTCTTGGCCCACGTTCTCAGTGGTTTGTCCTCATTTTTAAGGTAAATCCAGGTTTCTAAGAGTGACAGTGGAAGGCTCTAATAATAACTCAGCTCCCCAAGGCGCTAACATGAGCCCATGTTTACTTGGCCATTGGATGTGTGACTTGGGCACATAATTCTTCTCTGGGCCTTAGTTCCCTCATCTACATAATAATTTTGAAAAGATTAAATGAGGAGATAGATATAGGTACAGATAAAGATACAGAAACAGATTTAGATAAAGCTTTTTATCATATAACAAGATCTG
The DNA here is from genome assembly GCA_008750895.1 of Mirza zaza. Taxonomy (NCBI): domain Eukaryota; kingdom Metazoa; phylum Chordata; class Mammalia; order Primates; family Cheirogaleidae; genus Mirza; species Mirza zaza. The sequence goes on along the minus strand of VSMD01134218.1, from coordinate 39,876 downwards.
ATGCATAGTACACACTACGTCAGTGCTTGCTACTATTCCTTCTGCTGTTATTGCAGAGCAATATTAATTGTCTGCAATGTAATATTGTAGATTTGTTGACAATACTAACATTTGTTTCTACTCTGATTGTGCTGATTTCTTTAATTCTCCACCCTTTTAATTCTCGTTTCATTTTCCAAGAATTGTTAATGTCTGCTCTGTGTACTCCCACTCACCCCCCCACACACACCCATGGATATTGTATTAGGACTTCTCATTTTACGGGAATTGTTTGTAAACTTCTGCGTATTGGTTGTCAACAGTCTAAATGCCCTGAGGGAGGTCTAACATTGTAGCTGCAGTTTACATTTAAATTCTTAAGCTATTTCAAGTGCCCTGAATCTCTCGCTACTTAAAATCTAGGGGGAACGGTTATTTCCCACTGGTTTCACAATTGAAACGAAAATGGTCAGCACCTCCCCTTTTGTGTCTTGTGATCCTAATCCATTCATTTATTGATCCAATAAGTGAAATCAAGGAGCATATTTTATGTATGTACAAGAACCTGTATGAGGCAGATTAGAGGAAAAAGATGGTTAAGATGCAAGCTAAAAATTTGGTTGACACAATAATACTATACACTTCTGGGGGCCTTGCACAAGCACTTCAGGATAAGAGAACATGGATGTCACAATGTGCAATATTTGTCTTTTCCTTCTGATTTCTCAAAGATGTAAGGGGAATAACAATGATTAGCTGACATCTACTGGGCTCTGCCAGTGTGTCAGGCACTGTATCAAACCTCTGCATATTTTATCTCATTTGACCCTAAAAACCAGGCTGTGATGTAGGAATTTTTATTATCCCCACTTTACAGAAGAGAAAACTGAGGATTAGAGATGTTAAGGTCTTTCGCGAGGTCAGCGGGAATGACTGACGTGCTAGTTGGAATGTCATCTAGCCAGGTTCCCACTCGCCATTTTGCTTTGTCACTGTTCTTCTTCCCATCAGCCTTCCACTGATCGTAAATTTCTTCTGCAGCTTCTATTGTAGCTTTGTCATTGTGTCCTGGATTTCTACCATACGTTTTCTCCATTTAACTGTTTCTTCATCATTCACTTATTCAACATATATTCTTTAAGTATTTACTCTGAGTGAATTAGTTTTTAATTGAAAATGATCAAAGTAAGTAAAGTTTGTTTGAGTGTCTTAATTTAAGCAAATCCTGGTAACTACTAGGAAAAGGTGGATGCTTAGAAGCCGAGTTTGGAAACTTCCCTCTCCTGATCCAACAAAAAGAACAAAATATAAGTTTTTTTAATATATATGCACATATATATGTGTATATATGTATACACATCAGTAGCCCTCATATTAAAAGGTGAACACAGTATTACATCTGTAATCTTGAAAAGCTTCATCTAGAAACGGAGAAATGGACCATGACAGGGATCAACATATGACATCCACACTTTGCCCATATCAGAAACCATGCACAGGGAAGAAGATACCAGAAAAAAGTTACAGAAAAGTATCACTGTTATCCGCCAAGCCAGAAAGAGATTGAAAAAAATATAACTGCCAGGATTAACTGTGCTGTTTTTACCTGCATGAGAAAAGGACAGACAAGTTTCCCAGAGGTACTTATTCCCAACAATAAACTGGCATTTATCACAATGGTAAGATAAAAGAGAAAACGAAATAGAATTCACGAGCCACGGAAGAAGTGGGTATGTGTGTGTGGGAAAACATTGACAAAATCTCATCAATGCTAGGACATTTCTCCCATCTTTTCTGCCATCTGGCTTATCAGGGAGTGGAAGTGGCTTTGGTTCTGAGAGAGAGAGAGCAGTGAACTGTGAGAGGAAATGCTTAGAATTCTATCAGAGATGAATACTTGATGGCATTTTCTAAATTGGGGCAAAATTCCCAGGCAGAAGGGTGTCATTGATGGACATGAGATATTTCCTTAGATAGACACAGAAAATAATTAGCACGGGAAGTTTTACATATTTACAACAACAACAACAACAAAAAAATAGCAGAAACTAAATTCACCTTTTGTGGCTGTTGATGGTGCCAGACCAAAGCCCCACTGGCTCCCCCTCTCCTCGTGCCCACAGAAGGAAAGCAGTGTGCAGGGACAGTGACCACTCTACTCCAATGTGCATGCCAAGAAAAATGACCAAAATTTTGCAACCAATTCTTCCTTCTCTAAAAGCACGTAAGCAGCCAAGAAACCTATGAAATATGGGATAAACAATACGGTAAAACAACAAGGTGAGATGAAAAAGGGGCAACTGCCAAACTAAGGAAACGCTATAGCGTATTTGACAAAGTCGGGGAGTCATTAGAAGAGGATACATGACAAACAGAAAGAAAAACAGATGTAGCTAAAATTGAATCAGTAATATGGAGAGAAAGCTTGAGATGACATGAAATATGAAGAAGAAAGCAGAGATGAAAAGTAATTAGAGAGTAGATGATAAATATGTTGGACAGATAATGACATAACAAACAGAGAATAGAAAAACCCAATAGGAAAATATGAGTAGATACCGGGAAAAAAATTGAAATAAGAGAATTACATCTGCAAATAAAAGGGCATACTGTGTTCCAGCAAAAAAAAATTAGAACAAACAATTTCTAATGAAACATAGCCTAAGAATTTTCTGAGCTTCAAGGATAGAGAAAGAATTCTGTAGGCATCCAGCCAGAAAAATAAGTCACTTATGGCCGGGAATGAGGGGGTCGAAGTAGGGACTGGCACAGCCTCAGACTCCTCATAAAAATACTCACCATCAGGAGATAGTAAAACCACATCTATAGGATTTTAAAATAAAATAAAATAAAGTGGCCCAAGAATTTTTAAGACCAGCTAAGTTGTTTGTTATTCAAATATAAAAGGCAACAGTTTGGCATCTCTGCAACATTAAGAACTCAGAACACCATTCACACAAGGTAGGATTTCCAGATAAAATATAGAACACTCAGTGAAGTTTGAATTTCAGATAAACAACAAATAATATTTTAGGATAAGTATGCCCCAGATATTGCATGGAACATGCTTATATTAGAAATCACTCGTTGTTTATCTAAACTTCAAACTTCACTGGGAGATTTGTATTTTTATTTGCTAAATCTGGCAAACTCAACACAAGGCATTTTTGAACACCCTACTTTTTGAGAAAATTTAGCCATTTAAAAGCTGAATTCAAGGGAAAAAGAGGAAATCAAGAAGATGAAGCTGGTCTATGAAAGCACTAGTGTGAAAATCTATTTTAATATAGATCTAAGGGACAAAAAAGTAAGAATTGTGGTTTTAGAAAAAAAGCATAAATATCACTAAACTTGAAAGAAAGCCATGCAATATTAATATGCATATATACATATAAAAATGTATATATACATAGGTTAAAATTCTCAGCAATGCTGACAAAATTTGGGAGGAAGAAGAATGAAGCTATAAGTGTAAGTGAACAAATTTCCTTATCTTGCATAGCAAGGAGCTAATAGATAATTCTCTATTTTAAAATTGTTAAATGAAGAGCTGGAGTTAGAGTTAGATTGAAATGGTTCTCAGATCAGCACATGTAGAGACTGTTTCAAGATGCATTTGGCTGCAAAAAATAAAGATAAATTCAATATGACTTCAACAATAAATTAGACTTACTGACTCACATAACTGTAAAACCACATATTGTGAATACATCATGACTGATTTGACTCAGGGGCACAACAATATTATCAAGAATTGCCTTTCCTTCCTTGAAATCAGCTTCACGCTAAAGGGTGGGGGGCTCCCAGGTGTGAGTGCAAGATGCCTGCCAACAGTATATGGGATAAAACGCTTCCTTATCCAAATCCAAGGATATGGAGAGAATGTCATTCCATTCAGCTCTTTCAAAAAAAGTGAGGTACTATTGCTTCACCCCAAAGTTCTCTTTTATGTTATTGACATGAATTGGGTTATGTGTGCTATTTTTCTTACACTGAAGACCACCATTGATGCCGACCAGTTTAGGGGTGAGTCATACATCTCACTCGTAGAACTGGGAGTGGAGACAATGTTCCCCATGCCTGGACTATGCTGATGCAGAAGGGGCTCACAGATGAAAATTAAGGTTATTACCAAGAGACTGGGAAATGGACTTTGAGGAAGCAGCTGCAATGTCCACTGTAATCTCCCACAATCCAGATTGTTTTGAAAATCCATAAGGAAGGCACCATGATGGAAATCGACTTCTCGTTTCTTGGTAAGTTCATATCAGCAAACTTTCTCACTAGCCTTAACATCTGGCTTTTTTTTTTGTCTTAAGTCCCGATAAAGTTGTTGGTCTGCATTTTAGGGGTAATGTCTTATAAAAACTGCATTTCTAAAAATACTAATCCCAGCTCCAGCTTGATGGGAGCAGCAGCCATCTCCCATGTCCTTCATCCTTCCGGGGTATGTGATGACTGAGTGGAAGAGTGGGTAGAATTACCCTCACTGCTTAAATGATTATTGGTCTTCCTCTCATTGAAGAGCATGTCTAATAGAGTACATTTAATGGAGTACTATCTAAGGTTATAACTGCCATAGGAACTAAAAAAGAAAGACTGTAAACCTCGCCAATTATCAGAAAGGGAGGAAAAAAAGGTTTCCTTATATATTAATGTAAGGCAAAAATTGAAGAAAGGGAAAGAGCAGTAGACAGAAAAAATAAGATGCCACTTTCCCTCATTCCTTCAACACATGACATAGCTTTAGGCAGAATAAAGTGAGCCTATAGTGAATCTGATTAACATAAGGAGAATCTAATAATTATAGAACAAATTCCATTTACTGATGAAATAGAAAATAGACATTTTTCTCCAAGTGCCAGGATGATATATTAGAACATTAAAAAATATCTCAATAAATTCTAATAAGACAAAATAATACAGACTTCATTCTCTTAACTACATAGCCATAAGCCATAAAATAATAAAAAAAGAAATCTAGTAAACAAAACCCCCAAGTACTTGGTAGCTAAAAACAAAGGAAAAAATCTTAAGCTACTTTTAAATCTATGAGGAAATTCAAACTGGAATCATACATTTTCTTAAACAAAATAACTATACAAACCTATAGGAAGAAAATACTATTGTGGAAAAAGGAAACATTCACAGTCTTAAATGTATCATAAAAAACAGAATGAAATAAATTAGGCATTCATATCACAGAGTTAAGAAAAAGACTGGATCCAATAAATAAAACCAATCTATGTCTGGCAGTTAAAAAATAACAGATAAATCTATATTAATTATGGAAAAAAAGGAGGAAGCATAAACAGGCAAATTTAGAAATGAGACAAGGAGAACAAGTACAGATAAAGACAACAACCAAACATAAGAGAATGCATTTTAAAACTCCAGGCAGAATTTGAAAACTTGGTATAAATAATAGTTTCTTCCTAGGAAAATATAGGCAGCCAACATTGACCCCTAAAGAGGGGGGAAAAAAACCTAAATAGAACCAATAATCATTGGCAAAATGGAAAAAGTTGTTAAAGATCTACTTTCACAAGAAGCATCAAACCCAGATAATTTCACAAGGGAATTCTTTGTAATCATCAGTGAGCAGAAAGAGCTAATGCTGTTATTGTTTCAGAACATAGGGGTCAGAACACAGAGAACAGAAGAAAAAATAGTTTTCAGATTTCTTTTTCAAAGGCTTCATAGCACACTAAACACACACACACACACACACACACACACACACACGCGCGCGCACACACACACACGCGCGCGCGCGCACACACACACCCCAAAAAACCAGAGAACAATTTCAGGTATATTGACACAAAAATCCCAATAACATATTATTAACAAATATAATTCACCAATATATTCACAGAATATCCATTATAACCAAATGCATTTTATTCTAGGAAAATAAGAATGATTCTATAGCAAAGAATTTGTTTCATTGAATTAGCATTTTAACTGGTCAAAGGGGGAAAAGCATATTATCAGAGTAATTAACACCTGAAACATATTTGGTAAGATCAACATACATTTTTAATGAAAAAATTTTAGTAAAATAACAATGGAGGGATATTTTCTTGCCATCATTTTACACATAAACTCTCTTAAATCTAACCAAATGCTTAACAAAGCAATTGTAGAAGTGTGCCCACTTTCATGGAGACTGAGGTCAAGGAGAGTAATGAGATGCTCATTTTTACCTCCCTTGCTTAACCTTGCTCCAGGAACTCCAAACAATACAATTAGGTAAGAAAATAAAATGATGAGAAGACACTTAGAAGGAGGGAAACAAAACTGCTACTTGAAAGTTGAGTATCTGAAAAATATAACAGAATTAATACGGAACCTATTTTAAAAAGGAGAGAATTTGGATGTATCCAAATCAAAGGCTTTTCTTTATAGATTTGATAGCTTTTAAAAAGATATAACAATGTTAATAATAGTAACATTAATGATTAACATTTACGAAGTTCTTCCTAAGTGCCAAAGCTCTTTTAAAGTACTTTCAATAAACTCATTTAATACTCTAAACAAACTTACAATCAATGAAAAAAAAGCAAACATTTGAAATCGCAAGAAGATAAATTACCTAAGAAGCAGTGTAATGTGATATAGGAGTAGTGAAGAGCCCAGCTACCTAGATTAGCTACTTACGTGACCTGAAGCAAGTTAACCTGTTTGTGCCTCAGTTTCCACATCTGTAAACAGAAAACATTAATAAGACTTAATCCATAATGTTGCTGTAAAATGAATTGAGTTGATGCGTGTAAAGGGCAGAGAACGGAACTGTATTAGCTGTTAGCTACCATTATTATTAAAAATAAACCTAGCAAGAAATGTGTATGGCCTGGATGAAGAAAACTTTAGAATTCTACCAAAGGATATAAAAACTTCCTTCCCCCTTTATTTAATACAATTTAATTTGCACAGATTCTTGTGACATTATTTAAAAGCTTAATAAACATCAAAAATATTCACCCAAAATACTAGTCCAAGTCATTTACAAAGACTCAGAGCCTCTGAGATGAGGAAATGAGGAGACTTCATACAATGAATGTGACAAGGACCATATGATGACTGTACATTTTTATGACCAGGGTAATATAACTGATGAAAAAACAACATTTCTGTGGGTCTCTGATTGCTAATTAACCTCTTCACAGTTAAATCAAGAAGAAACAAAACTTTTGGGAAAAGAGTCTTCCCTGTGTTCAAGCAGACCTTTAAAGACTGCCATTTCTATTTTTCAATTCTGTGAGATGTCATCATTTAGCTTAAAGTCTGAAAGACTACTTTTGATGTTCAAAATTCAGCATTAAAACTGTGAACTTCTGAACTTTTTCAAGATTGTTCTAAGTCACTTGCAGTATGATATTTACTTTTCAGTATGTTTAAGTTTTTTTGCTTAAAAAAATATTTCAGAATGCACTACTCATCGTCCCCTGCATTCTTCATTATTATTATGAGATTTATTTAATTACTTAGATTTAATTCATTAGCGATTCAACATATAATGCTAAAACTCAATGAAAGTGAATCATTTTTAAATAATGACACGTAAAATCTATTAAGTACAATTGTTTTTTGCAAGTTCTAAACACTGTGTTAAGAAATTAGCTTATAGTTGAAATCTTCATGAAACCTTTGGCCATGGTCTCCCTGTCACCAGCGTCATCAGTATAGTGGTGGCCATCATAGCAATGATTTAGCCTCTGTCATGCAGGACAAAAGGGGAAAGAACTTCAAACATCTGCATGAATCAAAGTATTGAAATAGTTTAGGCCCAGAACCCCAGATCCAGACTCCAGGAGAGTTGGGAGAGGTAACAATATACTAGAGAGTTACAATTTGCATTCATAACATTACAGACTAATGACAGCTAAATTCTTAACTTGCTATTATTTCTCATTGGCATAAGGTTCTGGCCTCACATTTGTCCTAGGGGATCTTTTTTTTCTTTTTTAAAATAATAGACTTTATATTTTGAAGCAATTTTAGATCACGTATACCCATGAATAAAATGAGAGTTCCCACATAGCCCCTTCCTCCACACATGCATGGTCCCACTGCCAGTATCCACTCATCAGAGCGGTACCTTTGTTACCATGAGCGAGCCTACATTGACACCTCATTACCACCCAGAGTCCATAGTTTACATTAGGGCTCATTCTGGTGTTGTGCATTCTAGAGGGTTGGATAAATGTGTATCCACCATTGTAGTATCACATGAAATAGTTTCACTACCCTGAAAATCATGTGTACGTCACCTACTCATCCATCCTTTCTCCCTAACCCCTGCTAACCACTGATCTTTTTACTATCTCCATAGTTTTGCCTTTTCCAGAATGCCACGTGATTGGAATAATGCAGTGTGTAGCCTTTTTCAGATTGGCTTCTGTCATTTGGTAATATGGATTTAAGTTTCCTCCCTTTCTTTTCGTGGCTTGATAGCCATGTATTTCGTGTATTTCTTTTTAGCAATGAATAATACTGCATTGTCAGGAGGTACCATAGTTTATTTATTCAGCCGTCTACTGAAGGACACCTTGGTTCTTCCAAGTTTTGTCAATCACGAATAAAACTGCTATAAACAACAATAGCAGGGTTTTGTGTGGACATAAGTTTTCAATTCATTTGGTAAGTGACACAGAGCACGATTGCTGGATCTTATGATCCGAGGGTGTTTAGTTTTGTAGAAACTGTCACGTTGTCTTCCAAAGCAGCTATACCATTTTGCATTCCTCTCGACAAAGAATGAGAGTTCCTGTTGTGAGTATTCTGGATTCTGGCCATTCTAATAGTTGTGTCCTTCTATCTCATTGCTGTTTTAATTTGCATTTTTCTAATGACATGCAATGTGGAACATCTTTTCATATGCTTATTTGCCATCTGTGTATCTTCTTTTGTGAGGTGTCTGTTCTGATCTTTTGCCTATTTTTTAATTGGGTTGTTGATTTTCTTAGTTTATTATTGAGTTTTAAATACTTTTTGGCATTTTGTATGAGTCCTTTATCAGATGAGTCTTTTGCAAATCTTTTCTCACAGTCTGTGGCTTGTCTTCTCATTCTCTTGAGAGTGTCTTTCAAAGAGCAGACATTTTTCATCTTAACGAAGTCCCGCTTACCAATTCTTTTTATCATGGATTGAGCTTTTGGTGTCGTATCCAAGGTCATCTAGATTTTGTCCTATGTTATCTTCTAGGAGTGTTATAGTTATACATTTTACATGTAGGACTATGATGTATTTTGAGTTAATGTTTGTGAAGGGTCTAAGATCTGTGTCAAGATTCATTTTTTTTGCATGTGAATGCCCAATTGTCCCCACATCATTTGTTGAAATGACTATCTTTGCTCCACTGTTTTCCTTTTGCTTCTTTGCTAAAGATCAATTGCTTATATTTATTTGACTCTATTTCTGGGCTTTCTATTGAGATCTATTGATCTATTATTTATTCTTTCACCAAAATCACACTTTCTTGATTACTGTAACTTTACAGTAAATCTTGAGGTCCTATAGCATCAGGCTAACTTTGCTTTTCTCCTTTGATATTGTGTTAGCTATTCTTGTTTTGTTTTGTTTTTGCCTTTGTATATTAACCTTATGATCAGTTTGTTGATATCCACAAAATAACTTACTTAGATTTTGATTGGGATTGCATTGACTCTATAGATTGAGTTAGACAGAACTGACCTCTTGACAATATTGAGTCTTCCTATCCATGAACATGGAATATATCTCTATTTATTTACTTTTTCTTTGATTTTTGATCATAGTTTTATAGTTTTCCTCATATGGATATTGCACATAATATTTTAGATTTATACCTAAGTATTTTGGTTTTAATGGAAATGATATTTTGTTGTTTTACTTATAAATTCCTTAAAATTATTTTATTATGGTAAGAACACTTAACATGAGTTCTACCCTCTTAACAAAATTTTAAGTGTACAATACAGTATTGTCAACTAAGGAACAATGTTATACAGCAGATATCTAGAACTTATTCATCTGTAGAATTGAAACTTTATGCCCATTGATTAGCAATTTACCATTTTCCCTCCTCCCCAACCAACCCCTGCTAACCACCATTCTACTCTCTGATTCTATGAGTTTAAGTATTTTTGATAGTTCATGTAAGTGGAGTCTTGCAATACTTTTCCTTCTGTTACTGGCTAGCTTTGCTCAGCATAATGCCTTTAAGGTTCATCCATGTTATCATGTAATCCAGAATTTCCTTTGTTTCTTTAAGACTGAGCAATATTTCACTGTATGCATATACCACATTTTCTTTCTCCATTCTTCCCTCAATGGACATTTAGGTTGTTTCCACGTCTTGGCTATAGTGCTACAGTGAACACTGGGATGCTAAAATCTCTTTAAGATCCTGATTTTAATTCTTTCGAATACATACCAGGAAGTGGGATTGCTGAATCATATGGTAATTCTATTTCTAATTTGTTGAGAAACCTCCATATTGTTTTCCATAGTGAGTACACCATTTTGCATCCCAATGAACAGTGTACAAAGGTTCCGATTTCTCCATGTTCTCACAAACTTCTCATTTATTGTTTTTTTGATACTAACCATCCTAACAAGTGTGAAGTGATATTTCATTATGGTTCAGATTTGCATTTTCCTGATGACTAGTGATATCTAGCATCTTTCCACATACCTTTTGGTCATTTGTATGTTTTTTTTTTTTTTTTTTTTTTTTTTTTTTTTTTTTTTTTTTTTGCAGAAATGTCTATTTAAGTCTTTAGTCCATTTTATAATCAGGTTATTAGTTTTTTGCTATTGAGTTGCATGATTCCTTATATGTTGAAAATTAATCCCATCTCTGATAAATGATTTGCAAATATTTTCTGCCATTCAAAAGGTTACCTTTTTACTACTCTTTTGGCTGTTTTCTTCACTATGCAGAAGCTTTTTAGTTTGAGCTAGTCCCACTTGTCTATTTTTGCTTTTGCTGGATGTGCTTTTCGTGTTATATCCATGAAATCATGGCTGAGACCAATGTCATGAAGATTTAACCTTATGTTTTTTTCTAGAAGGTTTATAGTTTCAGGTATGTGTTTAAGTCTCTACTCCATTTTGAGCTGATTTTTGTGTATGGATAAGGGTTCAAATTCATTCTTTTGCATGTAGATATTCACTTTTCCCACCCCATTTGTTGAAGATATTGTCTTTTCTAGGCAACCTTCTCAAAGATCAATTAACTATATATGAATGAGTTTATTTCTGGTCTCTATTCTTTTCCATTGGTCTATATTTCTGTCTTTTGTGCCAGTACCAAACTGTTTTCGTTATTAATACTTTGCTTTGTAATATGTTTTGAAATCTGGAAGCATGGTACCTCCAGCTTTGTTCTTCCTCAAGATTTTTTTTGGGGGGAGTGCTATTTGGGGTCTTTTTGTTTCCATAGCAATTTTAGGATTGATTTTTCTATTTCTGAAAAAGTGCTCTTGGAATTTTGGTAGGGATTTTATTGAATCTGTGTATCACTTTACATGGTTTGGATATTTTAACAACATTAAGTTTTCCAATCCATGAACAAGGATATCTTTCCATTTGTTTGTGTCTTCTTTAATTTCTTTCATCAATGTGTTGAAGTTTTCAGTGTACAAATCTTTCATCTCCTTATTTAAGTTTCTGTGGCATTGTGATATGATAAGAAACATATATTTGATCTTATCCCCTGATTGTTGACACAGAACTCCTAAAACCTTTGGGTTTCCTGAGTGATAGGGATGAGAGGAGCATCTTTTGTTCTAAGCCTCTTTCAACCATACCTGAGTTTATGCTAATGAGGTGACTTCTGGAGGATGGGGGCTGGTTGCAAGAAGAACTAACCATGTGATTAAAGGGCTAGAACTTTCAGTCCCAACCCCTAACTTTTGGTGTGGGGAGAGAGGCTGAAGATTGAGTCAATCGCCAATGGCCAATGGTTTAATATTAATAAGTCATTCCTATGCAATGGAGCCTCTGTAAATCCCTAAATGATTATAGTTTGAAGAGGTTCTGATTGGTATACATAAGGAGATGCTAGGAGGGTGGGCCCACCTGAACAGTGCATGAATGCTCCAGGCCTATCACCCATGACTTGGCCTATGCATCTCTTCCATTTGGCTGTTCCTGAGTTGTATCCTTCTTAATAAACTGGTAATAGTAAATAAAACAATTTCCTGAGTTCTGTGAGCTGTTCTAACAAATTATTAATAAAGCCCAAGGAAGTAGTCATAGGAACTCTTAAATTATAAATTATAGTTCCTTGGTCAGAGTACAGGTCACAACCTGAGACTTGTAACTGATGTCTGAAGTGGTGTGAGGCAGGAATGTTATGGGACTGAGCCTTAACCCATGGGGTTTGCAATAACTTTGGGTAGTGAGTGTCATAACTAAACTGCAGGACACATAATTGGTGTCTGGACAGTTGGAAAATTGCTTAGTGTGAGGGGAGAAAATGCCACGTATTTGGTGTCAGAGTGTTGTGAGATTAGAGAAGCGGGGTTTCTTTTTTCTTTTAATTCCTAAGTATATTTTTCTTTTTGATGCTATTCTAAATGGGATTTCTTTCTCAATTTCCTGTTATGATAGCATATTATTAGTGTATTGAAATGCATGTGATTTTTTTATCCTGACAATTTACCAAATTGATTTTTTAGTTCTTGAAGTTTGTTGGTGTTTTTAGAGTTTTCTATATGTAAGACCAGGTCATGTGCAAACAGAGATTATTTTAATTCTTCCTGTCCAATTTGGATGCCTTTTACTTCTTTTTCTTGCCTAATTTGTCTAGCTAGGACTTCCAGTACTATGTTGAGTATCAGTGGTAAGAGTTGGAATCTTTGCTTTGTTTCTGGTCATAAAGGAAAAGCCTTCAGTTTTTCATCACTGAGTATGATATTTGCTGTGGGCTTCTCATGTATAAGCTTTACTATGTTGAGGCACATTCTTTCTATACCTAGTTTATTGAGCATTGTCATCATGAAAAAAAGTTGAGTTTTGTCAAATGTTTTTCCTGCATCTACTGAGATGGTCCTGTGGTTTTTCTTCATCCTATTAATGCAGCATATTACATTAATTGAGTTGCATATGTTGAACCATCCTTGCATTCTAGGAATAAATCCCACTTGATCATAAGGTATGATTCTTTTAATGTGTTGTTGAATTCAGTTTGCTAGCATTTTATTGAGGGTTTTTGCATCTATATTCATCAAGTATATTGGCCTGTAGTTTATTTTTCTTATGGAGGTTTTGGCTTTTGTTAATTTCCAAATGTGGGGTCTGTATTAACTTAGGAAATTGTTTTACTAGCCATTCCCAGTTTATTAAAAGGATACAACTCAGGAACAACCAAATGTAAGAGATGCTACTATTATTATATTGCTGTCTAATTCTGTCAATATTTGCTTTTCATATTTAGGTGTTTTGATGTTGGGCAAATATATTTTTATAATTGCTAAGTGTTCCTACTGAACTGATCATTTTATTATTATATAAAGTCCCTCTTTGTCTTTTGTGAAAGTTTTTGACTTACAATCTATTTTGCCTGGTATGAGTATAGCCACCCCAGCTTTCTTTTGGTTTCCATTTGCATGGAATAGCTTTTTCCCTCTCTTCACTTTAAGTCTACATGTGTTCTTAAATATAAAGTAAGTTTCTTATAGACAGAATATAGCTGGATCTTGGTTTTTTTTATTCATTCAACCACTCTTTGTCTTTTGATTGGAGGAGTTTAATCTGTTCACATTTGAAATAATTACTAATAGGAAAAAATTACATTTGCCATTTGTTTATTCTTTGTTGTTTATGTTGTTCTTTTATCCCTCTTTTCCTTTGTTGCTTTCTTACTTTGTGTTGCATTAATTTTTCTGCTAATATGCTTTGATTCCTTTCTCTTTTCCTTTATGTAACTTCTACAGGTATTTTCTGTATGGTTAGCATGAGGCTTACATAAAATATCTTATAGTTATAATAGTACATTTTAAGCTGATAACAACTTAACTTGAATTGAGTACCAAAACTTTTGGTAATTAAAAGTTACAAAATAAGATGTTAATACAAATAAGATGTTAATACATCTTATTTGTTAATATACTTTTACTTTTACTTCTCCTCCCTCACACTTTGTATTACTGATGTCACAATTTACATCTATTGTATTGTATATCCATTAGTATTTTTTTAGTTATAGTTATTTTTAATACTTTCATATTTTAACTTTTATATCAGAATTCAAAGTGATTTACCAGTCACTATTACAATAATATAGTATTCTGTATTTGTCTATGTATTTATCTTTCTCATCAACTTTTATATTTTCTTAAGCTGTTGTGTTGTAGTTTAGTTATTATTTCATTTAACTTGAAGAACTCTCTTTGGTACTTTTTCTAAGGCAGGTCTTGTGGTAATGCACTCATATGGCTTTTGTTTGTCTAGGAAAGTCTATGTCTCCTTTGTTTTCAAAGGACAGTTTTGCCAGGAATAGTGTCTTTGATTGGCATTTTTCCCCAGGAATTTTAATATATTATACCACTCCCTTCTGACTTGCAAGTTTTCTGTTGAAAAATATGCTTATAGTCATGTGGGGTTCTCTTGTACTTTTAAGTTTCTTTTTGCTTGCTGCTTTCAAATTTTTGAATTTTGACAATTTGATTATAATGTATCTCAGTGTAGCTTTCTTTGAGTTCATCTTATTTGAGATATTTTGAGCTTCCTGGATCTGCCTGTCCATTTTCTTCCCCATATTTGGGAAGTTTTCAATCATTACCTATTTGAACAAGGTGGGGTTTTTGTCATCCTCACTCTCTCTCTCCTTCCCCACTCCTTTTTCTGACTTATATCAACCATCTTGATGATATCCCATGAGTCCCTTCACCCTTTAAAATTTTCTTCACCCTTTAAAATTTTTTTCTTCACCCTTTAAATTTGTTTTCTCTGCTGATTGAATAATTTCCAAAGAGCTGTCTTTGAGTTTGCTGATCTTTTCCTCTACTCAATCTAATCTGCTGTTGAATCCCTCCAGTGAATTTTTCAATTAAGTTATTGTATTATTCAGTTCCATGACTTCTGTTTGGTACTTTTTAAAGTTTTATATTTCTTTGTTGAAATTCTTGCTTGTCCATATATCATTCTCATGGTTATTTTGAATTCTCTGTCAGAAAAATCATATATCTCCATTTCATTAGGCTCAGTCTCTGAAGATTTATCTTGTTTTATCTTTTGTTTGAAAAATGTTTCTGCATTTCTTCATTGCTCTTGATTCTCTGTGTCAGTGCGGGCCCTTTAGATAGGAGAGCTACCTCTCATAGTCTTCACAAGTTGGACTTGTACTGGGGAAGACCCTCACCATTCAGTTTGGCCAGAGATTATGGAAGTCTCTCCAACCTTTGTGCTAGTCCAATCTTCTTTATTTGTTCTTAGTGGCCCCAAGACATCTAGAATATGCCAGATCCCATTAGCACTCTAAGACAAGTGAGATTGAAACTATTTCCTCAGACAGACCCTGAGTTGGGTATTTAAATGCCTAGTACATCTCTTTCCTTTCCTGAGTAGAAGCTGGGAGCTGAGATTTCACCTGCTTGCTCAGAGCTGAACTGGAGGGAATTGCTATGGCAACTCCCAACCTGAATCACCATCTCTACTCTTCTTGGTCCTGGATGGCTAAAGTATGCCATGTCTTGCCAGCACTCCAAGACAGGCTAGACTGAAACAGCTCTCTGGTTAGCTCCTGGAAAAAGTTGTGGTATTGGATATGAGGTGCACTTCTTTCCCTCCCCAGGGGTAATCTAGGAGCTAAAGTTTTTCAACTGCCAACTCTGTGCTGAACTGGAGAGAGTGACTATAATAACTGCTAGCCCAAACCCCAGGTGGGTTGGAGTATGCCATGTTCTATGTCTCTCCAGCATTCTGAGACAGGCTAGACAGAAGCCAGTCCTCTGGGTAGCCCCCAGAAATGTTGAGGTGTTGGATGTGTGGTGGGTGCACCATCTTATCTTCCAAGGGAGAACCTGGGAGCTGGGGGTCTTTTTCCCAACTGTATGCCACTGTGCTAGTGGTAAGAATTATGGCAAGAGGATATCTCAAATTTCCCGATCAGCTTCAATGTAGCTGGTTTTGCACTCAGTTGGAATGTAAGAGTTTTTAACTAGTTTCTGGACCTCTCACAAAGGGAATATGTCCATGAATTGTTGTTAAATTGAGTATGTTCATGGTGGAAGGAACATCCAGGGTTTCCTATTCTGCCATCTTGCTCATGGTATTATGTTTTCAATTTCAAATTCCACTTGTTTGTTGTTGGTATATATGAAAGTGATTGAATTTTATTAATCTTGATCCTGCAACCTTGCTATAATTTCTTATTAGTTCCAAGAGGTTTTTCTGTTAGTTCTTTTGAATTTTATGCATAAATAATCATGTCATCAGTGAGCAAAAAGTTTTATTTCTTCTTTTTCAATCCATATGCTTTGTATTTCCTATTCTTGTCTTATTGCATTAATGCTTTTCTTTTAATTTTGTTCATGCTGTTTTGTGATTTCCTAAATTTTTAAATACTTTTACAGTAAAATTTGTAATTTTAATTCATGGAAAAAGCGTCCTTTAGTTTTTCGGGTTTTTTGTTTTGTTTCAGCATATTATGGGGGTACAAATGTTTAGGTTACATATGTTGCCCTTTCCCCCCTCCCACCCCCGGAATCAGAGCTTCAAGTGTGTCCATCCCCAGATTGTGCACATCACACTCATTATGTATGTATATACCCATCCCCTCCTCCCCCCTCCCATCTGCCCAACACCTGATAAATGTTATTCCTATATGTTCACTTAGGTGTTGATCAGTTAATAGCAATTTGCTGGTGAGCCCTTCAATTTTTAGCAAGTTATAATATTGCAGTTTCCTTTGCAAGATTCACATTTTTGCAAACACTGCATCTTTGTAATCTGTGGCATATCTTCATACTTTTCTTTTGCTGAGACACTTTTGCATGACCATAAATTTTGTATTCTTATTTTATTCCTTTTAATTTTCTTCATGAATTATCACATTTTACTTTTTTCTTAATCTGAATAATCTAACAATAAATTCTTTGTTTTTTCCTTATATTATGAACATGGAAATATTATTAAAATCTAATCATTACTTCATGGAGTTTTAATAAAAATTACTTACTTGCATAGTAGGATCTTCGATTTGGACCAATCCTTAGAATTTACTTGCTTCAATTTCCCATCCAGAGACAATTACCTTCCATCTCTTATCCCTGAAAATTAGAATCAAATATTTTCTTGAACTCCTCACATTCTTTGGAACTCAGCAAGTCACACAAAGTTTATTTCATTGTTCGACATCTCTACTTATCAGAAAGCCCTTCCTCAAATCAAACCAAGGTCTGCCACTCTGAAAATCTTACCTTTTGAAATTTTGTTCTCCAGATCCATAAAAAACCAGCTCCATGTATCCTCCACCTGTTTGTGAAAGCCACCACTTGTTCATAGCTCTTTGTATATTTGTAAACAACTAATATATATCATATCTCTTTTTCAACCTCTCTCTTTTGGTTTGAACATTCGAGTCCTTAAAATATTCCTGGGAAAAGATGACTTCCCGTCTTCTTTATCACTTTGGTTCTTCTCCTCTAGAAACCATTTTTAAATTCTTCTTTTAAAGTGTGAAGACCATAGTGTGTGATTACTTGAGAGCAGCTGTCTTGGTCTTGAGGGGGGGGGGTAACTTTAGTATTAGGGACTCCTGACTAAGAGCTGATAGATAATAAATAGTTTCCACCCAAGGAATAATCTTTGAGGAACACATAGGTGAGTCATTGTTACCTCTGATTTCTTAGATGGCTCACTCAGAGGATCACATACCATGGGTTTGATGTGGATTCAGAAAGTTTTCTAGTCTGCACCGGCAGTTGGAGCACCTGTAGATAGCAAACTGTCAACACGCAAGGGTTTCTATATGCTATTGGTGGCATATGGACCTCTGCACTTGGGAGCTTGTTTTTACTCAAGACTTGTACGTCTCCAACTACTTACCAGAAGCAGAGTCACTAATGCTAGACAAAGAAAAAGCTCATTTGGGAACTTGCCTTAACAAAACCTTCCTCTTCTGATGTGTGCAAGAATCCTGTTCCACTGTGTTTGTTGATACTTTATGGCACATATGGTTCTTTTTTCATATGTGGTTGTTAGGATACCACCCATAGTGTGATTGAGAACATAAATTCTTCAAAGGACTACAGAATATGGAAAAACATACTAGTGTTTCAACCCGTCTATTTTATAGATGATAAAATGGAAACTGTGAGAGATAAAGTGACTTGGCTCAGGTCCCTTAATTGTCTACCCTCAATGGGCTGAGGCTAGAGTGAAATCTAAATTTGCCATTCTCTCTAAGTAGCCCTGATGTGGAGCAAAGTGATGAAGCAATTGGATACCAGCAGAGAAAAACACAGCAGCAGGCAGGGAGTAGGCAAGGAGCTGGAGAATTCAATGTTTTATAAACTTTAAATTCCCAACTGCTACACTATAATTCTGTCTTGAGAGTCCATTATAAGGAAGTCATTTTGGTGACTTGGATGAGGTCCATGGGAGATGTGTCTCAGCATCTAATTTGTGAGTGTGTTATAGTGAGATGCCATTAAGATTCTCACAGCCTTTTTGGAATGTGGGGAGGGAGGATGTGTTTATTTTATAGTTCCACAGTTAATGCTCCGGTGTCTAGAAAGTTTCATTCACTCACTCACTCATTCATTCAAATGCATTTGATGAATGCCCATATTCATTTTGTGCAATACAATTTGTTGGATGTTTTGCATTTAAAGTTGAATAATTCACGCCTTGAATTAAACCATTAAGGCAAGGAAAGTAGCTCTTCACTGCAGATTAAGGAGGCTTGCTTTTAAAACTAGCTTATTTTACACTGATTCAGAATACCAGTGAACTAAAAAAATAACTCTTTTGCCTAGAAATTCAGTGTACACTGATAGGTATCAAGAAAGAAATTTATTTTTTATTTTTTTAGATCCTCATTTTTGAACTTTATTTCATAGTTTTCAATAGGAAAAGAAACTTATTTTCCCAGCAAGTATGATATTTTATACTTTTGAGTAGGTAAGAAAGAATTTTAATCTAGTATTCATCTTCTGGGAATTTATCCTAAAGATATACATGTCCAAAAGATATATGTATAGGATTATTTTGCATCATTGTTCTTAGTAAAAAAAAATTAAAGATAATACAAATATTCAGAAATAAAGGACTGGTTAATAATGGTATATCCACACAATGAAAAAAAATATGCAGGTATAAAGCAGAACCAGTATACTTCTTATATATGGTAGAGAGTTTCTCCAAAATATGTAACATTTTTTTCCCTTTCTTCCTTCCCTTCCCTGCCTCCCTTCTTTCCTTCTTTTCTGCCTGCCTGCTTTCCTTTCTTCTTCTTTTTTTCCTTCCTTTACCCCCTAACTTTGCATTTAAAAAATTTTCAAATATACAAAAAAGTGATATGATTACTATTATAAATATATCATATACTTTTCATCTCCACCCATTAATAGTTAATTACAAACACATTGTGTAGAACTATATAAAAATAAATTATAGACAGCATGGCCTTCATCCCTAAATAAAAAGCCATAATACCACACATCTAAGACATTTAGCATTGAAACAATAATATCATCTAATACAGTTCAAATTTTCTTGGTTATCACCAAAATATTAATATTTGTATGACTTCTTTTTTTTGATCCAGGGTTTAGAATTTGGTTTTTATGTCTCTTTAATGAACATTTTCCTAGTTTACTCGACCTAACCTTTTTTTGTATTTTATGACAATAATCTTTTCAAAAGATATCAGCAAGTTGTCTTGTAGATTTTTTTATTTTTCTATTTTTTGAGACAGAGTCTCACTCTGTTATCTAGGCTACAGTGCTGTGGCATCAGCCTAGCTCATGGCAACCTCAAACTCCTGGGCTGAAGCCATCCTCCTGCCTCAGCCTCCCGAGTAGCTGGGACTACAGGCATGCACCACCATACCTGGCTAATTTTTTCTATTTTTAATAGAGATGGGGCTTCACTCTTGCTCAGGCTGGTCTCGAACTCCTGAGCTCAAGTGATCCTCCCACCTTGGCCTCCCAGAGTGCTAGAATTACAGCCGTGAGCCACCACACCCTACCATAAATTGTCATAATCTGTCTTTATCTGTTTCCTCACGATTAGATTCAGGTAAAAGATTTTTGACAAGACTATGACAGAGATGTCCTTGACAATGCTAAGTTTGCTCATTTGGTTAAGATAGCATCTTGGGGGAGGGGGGAAAGGGCATTTATTGAAACCTTAAAATCTGTACCCCCATAATATGCTGAAATAAAAAAAAAAAAGATAGCATCTGCCAGACTGTTTCGTTGTAATTCCCTTTGTTTTTGAGAAGACCTCTGTTGTGCACTGAATTGTGTCCCCCAAAATTTGTGTGCTGAAGCCCTAACTTCCAGTAACTCACAATGAGACTGTATTTTGAGGTCAGGTCTTTAAAAAAGATAATTAAAGTTAAATGAGGTTATATGAGTCGGCTCTGGTTCCACCTGGCTGATATGCTTGTGAGAAGTTTGGACATACACAGAGACACCGGGCCCAGAAGAAGATGCAGCAAGAGCCTGGCCTTCTACAAGTAAAGGATGGAGGCCTTGGGAATGGTCAACCCTACTGGCACCTTGATCTCGAGCTTCTAGCCTCTACAACTGTGAGAATACAAATTTCTGTTGTTTGAGTCGCCCATTTTCTGGTACTTTGTTATAGCAGCCGGAGCAAACTCTGACAACATTTGGGGTGTACTCTGAGACTAGGTAAGGAAGCTAACAGCATCCTACTCAGTGGAGTCTGATTACTGCTTCATAGAGATTTGTCAAAACATACTTAAACTATAAGGTCTTGGATTTGGACCAGCTCTTAGACTTTATTGGCTCTAGTGTCTATTGATTCTTGCCTGAATTCATTAGTACAATGGAGGTGGCCAAATAGTCATTTTCCAAATCTAATATTTCTAATTTTATTATTTGATATTCTTCTGAAAGAAGAGTCACACTCTCCCCTTTTATTGACTACATTATACATTAGTTGCCTTTTTAAAAATTCAGTGTTTGTTATCATTTATTTTTTTGGATACTCTGAACACATGATAATCAGATGCCCCTTCAAACTGGCTCCTGTGTACCTTGGAATGTCCACGTCGGTCTTGCACAATGATAAAATGTTCTGGGACCATTTCGTACTTTCGTTGCCTTTGACCTGGAAATAGTCACTCTCCTGAGACTTCCTGAGCCCTTTCAGCAGATAAGAGAATTTGGAAACCAAGATCTGAACACTCGCAAGGTGTGCTCATTGCTTCTGGAGTGGCTGTAGTTCTAGAACCTGTCAGTGCCCAGTGGTATTTTATTTTTATAGTCCACATTTTAATCCAACAACACAGGGTTATTCTCATCTTCCCCATTTTTTAGATCTTCCTTCTCTCACATACGAAGCCTTTATTCCCAACTATATCCAATTTTTAAACTTATTTTTCTCTATTCCGCAATATAGTCAAAAGAGTTTCAGAATGACTACTTCCATATTATTACCAAACAACAAATAATCTAAGTAAAATTCAGAATTCTTTAGATTATTTTTATCCTTAAAACAGATCTCACTAAGGGTATACTGGGTTCAAAAGCTACTTGTGTTCATTCTTTTCTTCTTTCTCTGTATTTACATGATAGCAATTTGACACAGAGTTATTTCATTGGTTTTTACCTATGTTCAATTTTAAGATTTGGTACCAAGTTTTATTTTAAGTAAAAAAGACGAGGTGCAGAATAGTTTGAATAGGAGGCTGGTCTTTGAATTAAAAGGAGGAAAAGTTGAAACAAATATTTATCTGCTTGCATTTGCTTAAATAATATGTGTGGAAGAATATACTAGGAATTGATCATTGCTGCTGGGAGGGGAATTTGGGGTCTGAGAGACGAGCTGGAGAGAGATTTTTCACCGTGGGACACATTACTGCTCTGTACCGCTTTGTGTTTTTAGTATTTTGAAACGTGAGTATATTATCCTTTAAAAATAAGTTAAAACTTTAAAAGGAAACAATCCACTTTTGTTTCTTCCATCCATTCCCCCCACCAGGCCATTACTCAAATGCCTTGAGACCTCAGTATTAAATGGAGGCACAACTTATAGGATTTTATCTGATCCAAAGAAACTCCTAATTACCTTGACTCCCTGCTGTCTCCTCAAGTGGTGAATCATCCAAGCTGCGTTTTCCAGGCCGTTTGAATCACGTCCCCAGCATGTTTCCATGAGCCATCAGAGCGCATACTTGAGCTGTGTCTAGATGTACTTGTTAAGTGTCTTAGGAATTTTTTTAAATGATTCAGTGCACGCTCCCTCCGAGCTGCATTTTGTCACTTGCAACATTCAACAGATGTCTTTGGCTCACGTGCAGGTTTTGATTCTCATAGATAAGGAATTTTTCATTCTCTAAGTTCTGCCTGGTGCTAGAGGTGTTTTCAGTCAAATGTGTCTGTTCTCTCTCCCTCTGTTCTCTCCCTCTCTCTCTCATTTTTAATTTCTCCAGTCTTCTGGGTTCTTGGTTGAACCCTAGGGGCCACAGGTATCTCTTTAGGACAGTAAAATCTCACTGCCAAAGTGGAACAAAATGCAAAATAGAAATAATCTGTGGACTTGGGTATCCCTTCTGCACCTTATTCCTTGATAGCTCTTTTGGTCCAAATTATGTGAATTATTATTTCTTTCAACCACCTTATGCCATTGCTGATCAAATTATAAGTTGAGGGTACTATGTTTGAATATGACTTGACCCCACTAGAACCATATTGAGGCTTGGTGCCAGTGTTATGGTGTTGGGAGGTGGGGCCTTTAAGAGTTGATTAGATAGTGAAAATGGATTAATATCTTTCTCATGGGTTAGTTCTCAAGACAGTGGGTTGTTACAGAGCAGGTCAGCCTCTTTTGTACCCTTTCTCTTAGCGCATACTTGGTTCCCCTTCTGTCTCTCCACCCCATTTTTTTCAGAATACAATGGGGGAACAAACATTTTGGTTACATAAACACTTGTACTCAAATGTTTATAGTAGCACAATTCACAATTGCAAAGATGTGGAAACAACCCAAGTGCCCATCAATGTATGAATGGATTAATAAAATATGATATACTACACAGCCACAAAAATAGTTAACTAGTATCTTCTGTGACAACCTGGATGGAGCTGGAGACCATTCTTCTAAGTGAAGTATCGCAAGAATGGAAAAACAAACTCCACCCTGTTTTGATGCAGCACCAGGCCATCATCAGAAGCCACCAGAGGCAGCTGTGTGATCTTGAACTTCCCAGCCTGCATACCTGTGAATTACATAAATGTTTTTTCTTTCCTTTTTTTTTTTTTTTTTTTTTGAGACAGAGTCTTGCTCTGTCACCTTGGCTAGAGTGCAGTGGAGTCATCATAGCTCCCTCAAATCCTGGGCTCAAGCAATCTTCCTGCCTCAGCCTCTTGAGTAGCTGAACCACAGACACATGCCACTCATGCCTGGCTAAGAACCTCTTTTCTTTATAAATTACCCAATCCCAGGTATTCTGTTATAGCAACACAAAACAAACTAAGACAGGTGGGTTTTGTGCACATATGTGTGTGTGTGTGTGTGTGTGTGAATTTTAGCACAATGATGATTGCTTGCTATCATCTGTCTTCCTGAAACTCAAGAATGCAAAATATTTTACAAACACAGAGAAATAAAACCCAGAAACTTTCCTTGGGGAGAAAGACAATTGCTAGCAGCCCTGGTGGGGGCAGGGGTGGGAGGAGAGCTGAGAGGTGATATGATGCAAACTGAAAGAGCCCTGTATCAAAAATTATACCA
Source organism: Mirza zaza (assembly GCA_008750895.1). Classification (NCBI taxonomy): domain Eukaryota; kingdom Metazoa; phylum Chordata; class Mammalia; order Primates; family Cheirogaleidae; genus Mirza; species Mirza zaza. The sequence goes on along the minus strand of VSMD01134218.1, from coordinate 15,975 downwards.
CCTGTATTTGCAACCTGCCTTTCATCATCATCATTTTACCTTTTCATTAATTCACACGTGCATTCACTTATTCATTCCACATTAAATATTCACTATGTGCAAGGCATTCTTTTGTATGACCTTAAGTAAGCCACTTAACATCTGAGATGTATATTTATTTTTTGATGGATTTAGTTTTTGCAGAAGTTTTAGATCACAGAGTGGGAGGTGCAAAGATTTCCCATATATGCTCCCTGCCCCTACACTTGCATAGCTTCCTCTAGTGCCAACATCCCCCACCAGAGTGGTACATCTGTAACAATTGATGAACCCACATTTACACATCATTATCACTAATAGTCCATAGTTTACATTGTTGCTCACTGTTGGCATTGTACATTTTATGGGTTTGGACAAATGCATCATGACATGTATCCACAATTACAGTGTCATGAAGACTAGTTGCACTACTCTAAAAATCCTCTATGCTCTGCCTATTCATTCCTTCCCTCCCGTCAACCCTTGGCAACCATTGACTTTTTACTGTCTCCATAGTTTTGCTTTTCCAGAATACCATATAATTGGAATCATACAGTATGTCACCTTTTCAGATTGATTTTTTTAACTTGGTAATATGCATTTCAGTTTTCTTCATTTCTGTTCAAAGCTCGATAGCTCATTTCTTTTTAGCAATGAATACTGTTCCATTGTCTGGCTGTACCACAGTTTATTTATCCACTCACCTGCTGAAGGACATCTTGGGTGATTCCAAGTTCAGGCAACTATGAGGAAACCTTCTGTAAACATCTGTGTGTTGGTTTTTGTGTGTACATAAGTTTTAAACTCACTTGGGTAAATAACAGGGAGCGTGGTTGCTGGATCATATGGTCAGAGTATGTTTTGTTTTGTAAGAAACTACCAAACTGTCCTCCAAAGTATTGTACCATTTGACGTTCCTACCGGTCAGAAATGGGAGTTCCTACCCATCCTCACCAGCACTTCGTGCTGTGGGTGCTTTGGATTTTGGTCATTCCAAAGGGTATGTAGTGGAATCCCATTGTTGTTTCAATTTTAATTTCCCTGATAACATCTGATGTAAACAAAAAAAGAGCATGAACTCTTTGTTTTTCTGTCACAGCGGATGGCAATCTTTTATGGAGTAGATTCTGCACCTGCCTGAGCCCCAGACTGAGAACAATCTTGGAACAGAGACCCCCAGCCCATCTACAATTGACCATAGCATAAATGAGAAATAACTTTTGCAACTTTGGGCCACTGAAAATTTGGGGATGTTTGTTGCCTCAGCATAACTTAGCCTATCCTGTCTGATACAAGAGTAGGAATATATGATAGCTTCCAAGCACATTGAACTGTGGTGTGAGGGGTGGAAGCGGGTTGACATCAAGTGTGCATGGGCCCGTGTTGGCTAGACAAAGACTAACATGCTCTCCAGGGGCTCCTACTCTTGCCACAGGATGAGGAAGAAGGGAAAAGACTGGAACTAAGGCTCCTCGGGGCACTGCACTGGCTGTGGATGTGGGTGGCACCTGGTGGGGTTACCTAAGGAACAGAAGATACTGATTTATTTCCTTGGGTGGTTTGCAGTCTAATTTTTAGGGCATGACATAGCATGGGAAGAAACTAGAACCAGAGGAAAGTTTAGCAGAAGTTCTGCTTTCATCTACCCTCAGATCTAGAATGATTTTCCATCTCAATGAAGCTCTCTCAATTCTGATTAGGTAAAACCAAAGAAGGCCTGTCACTGCTCTGACTATGCTCCAGGTCCCAAGGAGCACATTCTAGGGCAGGTACATTTCTGAGAGTGATGAGGATGGGAAAAGAGAGCATGTTTACTAAGCACACATTATGTACCAAGCATCACACTTGGATTTTGCATATTATCCCTCTAATCTTAACGCCAGCACTCTGATTCCTAGGAAAACAGGACTCAAAGCAGTTAAGCAGTTGTTAAAAGTTGTGTCTAGTAAATGACAGAGCAGGATTCAATTGCCCAGGTGTGGGTGATTCCAATTCTTGAGTTTTTTGCATTATCCATTCTTTCTCTCCCATAAGGTGTTTCTTGGGTCTGAAAAGCAAGGAGACTAAAATAGAAATTTAGATCATACAGAGGCCCAGAGAAATTAATTACTCAAAGTTTTAAATAATTAATATATTCACTTTTCAGAGCACTTTAAAAACTCTGAATCTGGAGGTTAGAATTTGCTTCCCGGGAACAGAATGTTGAGCATTGCGACAGGCCTTCAGCATGCTGCAGAGAACGACTGGAAAAGTAAAGTGTCATAATGCAGATGACAAATATGTCTGGGGCTATATGGTGGTTTTAGTGCAGGGTGTGGGGTTATCTTCTGTGACCTCTTTGGACCACAACGGTCCATGAACACCCAAGCAAAGGTAAGACTGGCACTCCCGTTTGTTGGGGGACTATATGTGATGGTGTTATTCAACAAAAAAGAGACTAGACTAAACTGTACTCACTCATCAAGATAATCATACAAACTTCTGCTAGACTTCTTGGACACTATGCCAGAAAGCATTCTTTAGGGTCAGGTTTGTTCAACAAAGTGTTGCCTGATTTAAAAAATAATAATAATAAAAGTGAGAGAGGGGGAAAAAAGGCCTTGCTGATAGTAAATTCGTTTGTTAGGCCAATAAACAAGTTCATTAAAATAAAATAACAATAATGAGGCAGACTCATAAGGTTAGAAGCTCTGAGTGGCTTCTAACTGCACAGTAATTGTGTAAATGCTCACCAGTTAAGCTGAGGGCTGAGAGAGAGAAACCAACAACCACAAACAGAAACCTCTTGGAAGAGCTCAAAGATTTAGCAGTGGCTCATCTCCAATTTTCCATCTTTTATTTAACTCCTTTGAACTCCCACTAATTTCCAGGCAACACTTTGGAATTCCATTTTTAGCTTTGCCTTTTGAATTATTATTTTTCCCCCTTGGTGTACAAATCTGTGTATGAAGATGGGCCTCTCTTTTTTCATTACATTTTCTTCGTGATTGTTGAATCCTGTTCATTACCAGAATGATTTAAAAATAGGGACTAATTTGAAGAAGAAAATAAAAGTGACCTGTAATCCCACCATTGAGAGATAATTTCACTGTTCAGGTTTTGGTGTATTTCCAGCTGGGATTTTTTTCTAAATGTGCATACATTTTTTTTTCCATGGCTGAAAGCATGCTGCTCAGAAGGCCTCTGGCAGAGGAGGGAGCTGGGAGCACAGAATCCCGTGTCAGCTGGGCCCACCTTAATGACCAGGCTCTGCCACTTAGTGACTTGTGGGACATGGGACAAATCTCAAGAATCTGTTTACTCAGTGGTATGCTGGGTAGCGATTACCTGTAGGTATTTTGAAGGGTAAATGATAAAATAGATGTGAAGTCTTTGGAGCAGAGACTAGTGCTTGCTAAATACTGAATAAGTGTTAGCTATTATCATCACTTCATTCTTGCCCTTCATATGCTATCATAAAAGTTTTCCCATTAAAACTTTTTTCATAATCATGATTTTCAATGGATACACGAAATTATATTTTACACTAGAAATTAACTATTCCTCTCTTATTGACTGTATTTTCAATTTTTTTGGCTTCTGTACATTATGCTACAATGAAGATCTTAATAGATGGATCTTTCTGTGGTGGTCCTGTTTGTTATATTCTTAAGACTGTTTCTTAGAAGTGGAACAACAGGATAGAAAGAGTTTAACAAGTTCAAGGTTTTTAATACATATTGAAGAGCTGCACCTATTTACACTCTCACCAGGCCTACGGTAGCAGGTCCACCTCACTGTCATGGCCAATGGTGAGTATTTTCGTGCAACTTTATCCAATTTTTAAATTTTCAACTCCAGACCACATGTTAAATCATCTTTACATTTTGTACATTTTTGAACTTCTTTCACATTTAATTTGCAATTACATTTGTTTAGATGAATCTTTAAATCACATTCATGTAGATGGATAATTGCTTTTAATGCATTGTTTTAGTTCGTTTGTGCTGCTATAACAAAATGCCTAACAGTAATTTATAAAGACGGAAATTTATTTCTCACAGTTCTAGACACTGGGGAGTTCAAGATCAAAATGCCAGCAGTTCAGTGTCTGGTGAGGATGCTCTCTGCTTCCACAACGGGATGAGTGCTGTGTCCTCACATGGCAGAAGAGATGGGAGAAAAGGACTTGTCCCCTGGAACAGCCCTTCCATAAGGCGCTAATCCTACCCATGAAGGTGGAGCCCTCAAGACTTACCAACTTCTATTAAGTCCTCACTTCTTAGTACTATCACACTGGGGATTAAGTTTCAATTCAATTTAAATTTGGGGGGACACATTCAGACCACAGCAACCACACCAGGATCTTTAATTTTCTTTGTCACTCAATCAGTTAGGACACATCTTCAAATATTTTTTTTCAAATAGGACACATGGATGGTCTAATTTCCTAAGCATTTTGGTTTTCTTTTCATGCATAAAAGACAACTTGACTGAGCATAAAATTCTGGGGTTAAAACCACCAAAAAGTATTTGTCTTTAAAATGCCAAATCATCTGGCAGAAATATAAAACGTTATAAATAAGCAAACAGTTGCTTTTTTCTTCCCAAAGCTAACAGAATCCGTAGAACTCTAGAACAGTGCTTTCCAAAAGAACTTTCTGCAATGATGGAAATGTTCTGTAATTTGCACTGCCCAGTAAGGCAGCCACCAGTCTCCTGTAGCTACTAAGCACTTGAAATATAGATAGTGAAACCAAGGGACTGAATTTTAATTTTTTTTTATTTAATTAATGTAAATATAAATACCCACATGTGGCTAATGGCTTACACATTAGACAGCATAAGTCTAGCAACATAGAATGGAAAGGAACCTTTGAGACGCACACCAATTGTGCTGTCTTGAGCATGTCATATTACTCTTCTGGACATTGGTTTTCTCATCTATAAAATTGTATATTATAGTAACTGTCTAAGGGCCTCATAATAAGTTAACGTTAAAGCTTAGACCAGAGTCTAAAGTAACTCTCAGCTTAGTATTGTTTTCCTTCACGTCAGGCTGCAACTGATTTGTTTAAACTTTGAGCTGTGACGCTAAAGACAGAAAATTAGATTAAAAATTTTTTCTTGATTCCCCAAAACTTCTACACTAATATCTTTGGTTTACCTGACCACAATACCTCAAATGGCATTCTTTTTTTTTATGGTCATTTTGAAATTTAATTACATAGTAAAATCTAGCAGGCAAGTGGTTTCAACAAAATTACTATTTCAGGCAAAAATACAAATGGCATTCTTAGTCATTCTTTAGTCCTATACCCTGCTTAATTTTTCTTTCTTTATCACAACCTGCAATTATGTTAATTTATTTAATCATACATTTATCCGTCCTCCCACTGGAAGGTCAGCTCCACGGAAGCAGAGGCTGTGCTTATTGCTGTATCCTGGTTGTCCAGAAAGGGCTGGATGCTCGGGAGGGATTACACCTTTGTTAAGTGAGTGGATCAGTGAAAAGAAATCTACGAATCAGGTTCAGCTGGGAGAGGTTTACAGTTGAAAGTGCATGTGTGAGGGTGCCACTTTATCTGATCACACAGAGTTTTTAGTTTGCAGTTAACAGTTTTGGTTTGAGACTTTATCTTTTCGAAGTATGCACCTGTAAAGTTGGGTAGGCATGTCTTGTGCAGAGGTATTTTCTCCCCAGCCAAATCGTCAGTCTCAGAGGACAGCTATACTTTTATTCGTGTTGCTCTCTCTACCCTTGGGTCAACCTTTGGGAGAAGATGGAGACGATTCCTTTGATGAGATGACCGAGGCCTGGTCTAGGAAGACCTTTCGTTCCTGGAATCATTCTCAACCATCCACATAAATTTGTAAAATGAGGAAGTACTGATACAGAGAATCAATGAGAGAACCTATGAAAAGCATTTGGCATGATGCCTGTCAACATGCATTATCTTTTCTCCTCTTCATTCTACAAGTTATATTCAAGCCAGTGAAGGAGCAGTCTTGAAATCCAGATTTTCTGTCTCATCACACTGTGCTCTTTGGATCACACCAGGCTCAGTCCCCAGCCTGTCTGCCTGATCATTCCTTATAATACCTAACTTTGGAAGATACTGGGGGTAAGGGTGGGGACTGAGGGTGTTGATGGACTATTCCAGGCCGAGTCTTCTGAATCCTGTCTGGCTTGCTCAGATGTGTATAGGCAAAGCTATCCTGACTGGCAGGCTTTGGTCAGTCTGACCCAGCACCTTGCCTCGTCTAGCTGCACGTGTACTCTGCGAGACTATAAATGCCAAGGAGCCCTTACAATGAAACCCTTCACAATGGAGTGCCTGGATTTTATTGAGAAAAGCCAATCCCCTCCCATCTGTCATTTGGCACTTAGCACTGTAGTTATTCTAGATGAGTGAACACTTGTGTTATATTTTCCAATAGCAAAACTGGGGTCACCAGGGTGCCTGCTGTTTTAGCCGAATCCAGATGGGGTTTTCCTATAAACAAGTGCACATGGAATATTTATGCTGCCCGTGGCACCTGACGCCTTAATACTTAGGACTTCTATGTAGTAGCCACTCTTCCTATAAGTCACTTTAGCACACTAAGTAAATATTTTAATACAGCCATGTCACTGTTTATTATAGAATGGCTTGGGCCCAGATCTTGCCTAATGCTTGGTTAAAAAGTCAGTTTATACCATCCTTTAAAGTGAATCAAAGAATGCATAAACGCCACTCTTTTGTTACTCAGAACTCTGTTTACTTTACTTTTCTGTAAACCTTGTGAAATGCTTGCTTACAAAAAGCTGACAGATGCCAGATTTGCTCATTAACCGGAGGTGTTTTCCAAGTGAGGAAGGTGAGGTGTGAATGTGGGAGGTGGGACATGTTCTCCGAGGCCACCGTCTAGTGTCCCCTGCCCAGGAGGCCTGCGGTATCGCCAGGGCATCTGGACCCACAGCCGCCAGGCAGTGGCGGGATTGAGAAGTGCGCAGAGGAGGAATGGTTGCTTTCATGGAGGCTGCCCCTTGCCTTGGGGCAGTAAAGACCACTTGGGCAGTCCGAGACTTGAAAGGACTTTGAAAAATGAAAGGTATCTCTGTGTGACACTTATACAAAACAAGTGATCATAGTCTTTGCATTAAAACCTTGTGATATTTACAGGCTCTTAGTAGTATTACTTTCTAAGCCTCACCCTGAAGACCAGGACATTTTTTAGTGGTACAGTAATTGAAATTTTGCTATTTGCTTCTGGTTGCCTAACAGGTTTAGTGAATACACTCTTGGTTAACTGAAGAGTGTGCAATAGATACATCAGTGCATGATATAAAGAAAAGTATAATTTTTATATTAAAATTAGTGTTGGATGCAATAAAATTATGAAACAGCTAACAGCTCTGAGGAATCTGAGATACAACCAATGGCAAGGTTTAAAGGAATAGAACTCTTTAAGAACAAACCAGTGGTCTCTTCTCAGTGCATTGTCAATCATTCGCTTGAGAGTCATTTCTTTGAGACAGAGTCCACTCAGAAACATTCACAAAAGTTCTGATAATGCTGTTCTGGGAAAATGGGAAAACAGCTCTATTCTGGTGGTAATTTCCACTGGATTCTTGATTTTTTTTTTTCAGTACAAGGTGTTACTTTTGACTCATTGAGCTGTCTTTATGAACACTTAAAGTATATTTCCTTGGAAATTCTGTTCATATAAAAATAATTTTCAATGTTTTTTCACCATTTGTAGTAGGCAGAATAATGCCCCATACCCATATATCTGTGTCCTAACACTTAGCATCTGTCAATATATTACATGACCAAGGTTGCAGAGGGAACAAGGGTTGCTAGTCACCTGACTTCAAAATAGAGAGACTACCCTGGATTATCTGGGCCCAGTGTAATCACAAGTATCCTTAAAAGTGGAAAAGGGAGGGAGGAGAGGAAGTCAGAGTGATGGCATGTGAAAAGGACTCAACCCACGGTTGTTGGCTTTGAAGATGCAAGAAGGGGCTACAAGCCAAGGAGTACAGGTGGCCTCTAGGAGCTGGAAAAGGCAAGAAAATGGATTCTCCCCTGAGTCTCCAGGAAGGAATGCAGCCTGCTGACACTATGGCTTTAGCCCAGTGAGACCCAGGTAGGACTTCTATCCTAGAGAACTGTAACACAATACATTTGTGTTGTTTATGCTGCTACATTTGTGGTAACTTTTTATAGTAGCAGTAGAAAACAACTATAATATTTATGAATGAAAATGACATACATGTTAGAAAATAGCAAAAGGTGTACAGAATAAAATAAAAATTACTATATTTGATCATGCACAAAAAAACATAATGAATATACCTCCAGTTCTGTTTTACTTTGGAGGCATTATTTTGAAGAATATAGAATCATACTGTTGCCTCATCTGCTTTTATCATGTAACGTTATCTTGTGAGCATTTTCCACACCTTTAAATATCATAGTAAGCATATATTCTATATTATAATTTCCCATAATTTAGTTAGCCAATCACCTAAATTTTGTTTCTGTGACAAATATATTGCATATTCCTGATAATTTTTTTAGTAAAAATATTCTAGAATTAAAATGATTAGGTCAAAAAATATGAATATAGTTAGATTTAAAATATATTAGTATTTATTACCACACTGTCCTTCAGAAAGATTGCATTAGTTTACACCTCACAGGGAGTAGACGACTATATTTATTTTTACTCTCCATTGACAAATGCTGGGTATTATCAATTTTTAAAATTGCTATGTTGAAAAGCCAAAAAGAGTATCTAATTTCTTTAGTTCAGCTGAGCTCTTTGCTCTATAATAACTAGCTATTTATGTTTCTTGTTTTGTGAATTGCCTGCTTATGACCTTGTGAGATATTGTAATTTCATATTGATTTGTAAGTATTATTTATATATTAAGGATAGTAGCCTTTTGCTTATACTATATGACACAAATAATTTTTCTTGATCATTTGCCTTTTATTCACTCATGTTATTTGACCATGTATTATTTGATCTCTGGGTATATGTACATGTACCTAAATATATATACATATTGCTTACACATACACTTTCACAAAAGTACCACTAAAAACCATATATCATAATCCTAGAAAAAAACACACTATTATATTTTGGGGTATCTATTTGAACAGGTTGTTTTTCTATATGTATATATTTTTGGGAAAACAATCTCTCTCTATATATTATATAATAATAACCAATTAATTATACTATTTATTATATAATATACATTATATAAAATATACATATTGTATATAAACACATATATGTTTACATATAGTATCATATTATATATGCCATTCAGTGATCTGTTTTTAGCACTTGACATTCTAGATAAATATTTTTGTAACTAAATCTTGATTATTTCTGACAACTGCATTGTATTATAACTTATGAATATACTTTATTCAGTGTTTAAAAAATCTTCTATTAATAAATATATAGTATACTTTTTATTTTTTAGTATTATTAACACCACCATAATGAAGCACCCTGGGGTGGGCAGAGAAGAGAGACAGATGTAATGGTAACTAATGCTTAGATGCCAGGCACTACTATTTACACTATATATATATATCGACCCATTTAATCCTCTAAAAACCCCATTCTGTTATTTTGGTGAGTTACTACTTCTATCTTCCACCTTTAACACATGAAGCAATGAAGGCACAAGCAGGCAAAGGAACTGCCCAAGCCTGCCCCGGATTACCTGAACTGCAGGTGAATGCAACATCGTGTGTTTGCTCCCCTACTCAAGTTAGAAGAATAGGGCAGTCCACATGCGTGTGCTCTCAGCCAGGAAGCTGAATTGCCATCATAAAAAATGCTCCAGAGCAGAGGGCAACTGGTAGCCTTAAAGAACAACATTATTAGATTCTACATATAAATGAGATCACGCAGTGTTTATCTTACTCTCTGTGACTTATTTCACTTACCCTATTGCCCTCAAGATTTACCCATGTTGTTGCAAATAGCAGGATTTTCTTCTTTTTTGTGGCCAAATAATATTCCACTGTATGTGACTATGTATCATAATTTCTTTATCCAATCAATCATTGGACATGTTCTTTCTATATCTTGGCTACTGTGAATAATGCTGCAATGAACATGGGAGTGTGGATATCTCCGTGTGGTGCTGATTTCATATCCTTTGGGTATATATCTAGAAGAGAGATTTCTGGGTAATGCTATCTTTAATGTTTTGAGAACTCATAGAAACAGAGAGTAGAATCATGGTTACCAGGGGCAGGGCATTGGGGAAAAAGAAAATATATAGGTCAAACGGTACAGACTTTCAGTTATAAAATGAATAAGTTCAGGGATTTCATATACAGCATGGTGGCTATAGTTAACAATACTGAATTATATACTTGAAATTTGCTTAAATGTTCTCACCATAAAACAAAAGAAAACAAAACAGGGACACTAGGTGAGGTGATAGATGTGTATATATGTTAAGTAAATTGTGGTAAGCATTTCACAAAATATATAGGTATCAAATCATCATATTGTATACCTTAACATCATGCATTTTATTTATCAATTATACCTCAATAGTTGAAAATTTAAAATACAACAAGATTTGGCAATAAAAAAATCAGATAAAAGTAAAATAATCCAGTCCCAAAAAGACAAAAGAAATCATCTGATACTCAATGTTAAGTTGTTTCTTGCTCTGTGCTTTAATTACCTTCAAATAGCCTCACATATTCAGGAAAATAAATTCCCACAATAGTTTTATATGAGTTCTGTACTAGGGGGAGAGTTCTCCCATTTGCAGGAGAAACGGAGCAGAAAGAGTAGCCAGGAGTGGGCTTGGGGACAGCCACCATGATCAGGAAGAAGTCATGGGCAATACACCTTCTCCAGGAAACCTTGATATTTAAGGTATTGAGAGAATCGGTGCAGTAGGACGTGTAGATTTTTTACTTGGGATGATCTTTGGAGCTGTATAAATGAGACATGCTTCTTAACAGGCTTGCTTCCTTGCTAGCTGTGGGCATGATCCTAATCATTGATAATCACCTTAGATACTGACCTCTACACCCATGCATGCTTTTCTACCTCACCTACCTGCGGCCTCAGCTAAAACTAGGGAGATGGTAGTTAGGATAATAGATTTTAATCTGTATTCTTGGTTTTTTCTTCCTTCTTCCTATGTCAGCACCTTTTTGGCTTACACATCCTTTGTTATCTTTTATTTTTGTATTTTAACCTTGGCCTATTTGCTCCTCTAGTTGTTCACCTCCTTGCATGGAGACCACGTCTTCTTGCTCCCTTTTGAATGAGAGAATTGGCCTGTGAGGCCAGTCCATGCATGACCTCAGGGATGTGGAGATCTGAGTTGGAGAGGGGAGTTCATTTAGTTTAAATTTAGTGGCATGTATTTATGTGTTTCGCAGTCTTTTCTGTGAGTTAAGTTACTCCTGGTGACACTGGTATAGGAGCAGCTTCTAGGTAAACTCCTATACTCATTGTGTTGGCTTCATTGAGACAGCAGTGTTCAGGGCCAGAGGTCACCTCCTATCATGACATGACCATGTCCTATGTCCTTTAGCACCTAAAGGTTAAAATATCTGGAACCAAATGTTAGTCTGCAGAAAGTTCTTCTAAATCTCCCAATGTGAGAGAAATACCATATAGTTTTCCCAAATGTATAACAATCTTAGCAATTTACATAGTATTGCCAATGTTTCCGGAAAAGCTAAATGAAACTTTGAATTGTCATCATTTGAAAAGACAATCAGAGAGCGTACAGTCAAGACATACAGGGAAAGTATTACAGAATCATGTTAAGCAGTTAATTGTTTTAAACATTAAGCAAAGATGTGGAATCAACTCAAATTCCCGTCAATTCATGAGTGAATTAACAAAATGTGCTATATGTATACCATGGAATACTACTCAGCCATAAAGAAGAGTGAATTAATGCCTTTTACAACAATATGGATGGAACTGGAGGACCTCTATCCTAAGTGAAGTATCTAAAGAATGGGAAAACAAACACCACATGTACGCACTATTAAATTGGAACTAACTGATGAGCATACACATGCACAGAGGGAAGTATAACTCAATAGAAATCAATTGGGTCAGGGAGGGATGGGCAAAAACTTACTTAATGGGTACAATGAATATTCTCTGGGTGATGGGCACACTTATAACTCCGACTTAAGCATGACAAAAGTGATCCACATAACCAAAAACATTTGTCCCCTACACCCCCCAATAATACTTCAAACTGAAAAAAAAAATTGAGCAACATTTTGGAGTTTATGATGTTTATGGCATTTATCAGTTTAAAAATTTTAATCTGTTGTGGTTTATTTCCTCACTCTAAACAAAAACTCATTTGTATATAGTTTTATATTCTTTTACCTAAAGAAGGTCCCCCAAATTATGTAAGTTCCAGACCTAAAACAGCCTAGAGCTGCCCATCTGGCTGGTTGAATTCTTCCAACTCTAAGTCAGGGGCCACTTTTCCTGGGACTTCTTGAGTCCCCTTTTGAGGTAGACTCAGTTTTTCATAAAGGAAGCTAAGCTATATCATAAAAATGCGGCTGCATAAGTTTTTCCCAACCTAATTCTGTCTGTCTTATAATAAACCCAATGCTTTCCCTATCTTGGCATTAAGTTTTCTATTCATTTTATTTGTCAACATTACTGTGAAGTTTTGTCTTGTTTGAGTCTTATTGCAATTTTAGTGAGGACCTCGGAATTGCTGCATGGGAGGGTGTTACCTTTGAAGCCAGAAACCTCCATGTACTCTTAAATCTTAGCTGGAACATGCCTAAGGCATATTCTAGAATAGTGTCCTGTTTCCATAATTTACAGTATTTCATAGGAAGACAATAGTTCTGCTTACCCAGATTAGTGCCCTTATTCTGAACTGTGGTTTCTTTTTCATGCACTTGGTGGTTTTCTTTCTTGTTTACTGGAGAAGGAATGGGAAGTGGGAGAGAACACTAGCTTACCCCTTTCAGGTGTTAAAATGGGTTCTTTCAGAGACCGGTGTGAATCCTGGTTAAATAGTTACAGTCCAGATGGAAGAAGAAATGTTTAGGTTTATTACAGTTTAGGTTGGGATTTATGGTAGTTCTGACTTTCCAAATTCAGAGATCCAGAGGCCTGGGGAAGAAGACAGTGGCCAAAGCTGGAGGCAGTTTCTCAGGAAATGTCACCTCTATTCCAAAGAATCGCTTTGTTGTATTTGCTGCTGCAGTTAGCAGTCACCTGGAACAGAGAGTCCATTTTTTGCTAGGCATAGTCTCCCTCACTGGGATCCTGCCATTGCAGTGGTCCTGTTTTGTTTCCTGGTATGTTTGCCAGGGTCAGGAATAAGGCGAGGTCAGATGCATTATGAGCTTTCCATTCAGGGTCACCCCCAGAGCCAAGGAACTGGGCATCTGTCCCAGAGGTGCTCCTTGACTGCCCCTGGCTACTCTTCACCTGCAGCATGCTCCCTCCAAGTCATGAAGCTTTCGGCAGGTCTACTCTGGTCTCTTTCTTTTTCTTTCATAAATGCTGCAGGGGTTTCTATGTCAGATTGGCTTTTGTTTCAATATACACTCATCAACCTTCTAATAGGAATTCCTCAAAGTTTATGGTATGTATGAAATTTGTTTCTAGTGCTTACTCATTCATTCATTTGACAAACTTCTATTGAGCACCTACTCTGTGCCATGCTCTGTTCTACATGCTTGGGATGCAGAGATGAATTAGAGGGATAAAACAAGTCCTTGCCCTCAACGGAGTTTACGTGCTAGTGGAGGAAACCAATAACAAATAATAAACAATAAGCGTATACCATATTTGATGCATTATGAGATATTTTCACATTTTATATCTCTGAAATACAAATGTATTTTACAGTAGATGACATCATATAACTGCTGGCAGATAGGTGACAGTCATGATGCAGTTCTCACTGCATGCATATGTGCACACTTGGCCAAAACTATTATACCATCATCAGTTCCATTGAGTTACCTGTATGGATATGCTGGTGCAGAGTTTGTCTTTTAAAACATCTTCAAAATGTTACGTTATAATTTGGCTTTGAAACAAAAAGCTATTGTTTATACTCAAAGGCACCATATGGGGGCATGTAGGTAGTATTGGGGGGGGCAAATAATCATTATTGGAGGAAATGAATGCAATTCCATCTTTTTTTTGCAAAGCAACAGCCAGGTTTTATGGGGCCTAAGGAAAGAACCTGTCCACAAGTGGATGAAACTTAGCATAAGCCAAACAATGCAATTGAATGCTGGAGAAATTTCCAAATGCTCCAATAGAGGTGAAAATTTTCCAAGTACTACAAGACTGCCATAATGGAGTCTTGTGACTCTCATTGAGTCATGATGTATTATTTAACAGACAGTGAATTTTTAAAAATGTATTTATCAGTGGTATACAAATTAATGGTATCATATTTGATCATGTTTTAGATGTCTGGTAGCGACAGCTGCTGTAAATAAAAGTAAATAGAGCGAGAGATAAGGTTAGGTAGGGAGGCAGGTCTTGTGGGGCCCATAAGAAAGATTTTGGATTTAATTCTTAGTTTCATGGGAGCCACTAAAGAATTTTAAGCAGGAGAGTGGCATAATTAGATCTATATTTTAAAAAATAGGTCTGGCTGCCATTGAAATTTATCTGTAGGAGGTAAGGGTAAAAACAAGGTCATAAGTTAGAAGGGGATTTGGGAGAGAGCAACAGAGGTTAGAAACTGGGGACAGGTTTTATATATAAAACTCATGCATTTGAGCAGGTATGGATCAGTAGCAGGAGCAGAGAACGAAATTTGGAAAGGGCTTGGCTTTTCTTTTTTGCTTTATTATGATGGAAGATGTTAGCATATCTTCTTTTGAGAAATTTCCATTCAGGTTCTTTGACCATTTTTAATCAAATCACTTGTTTTCTTGCTATTGAGTCATTTAAATTCCTTATATATTTTACAAACTAACTCCTTATGAGATGGGTAATTTACAGATATTTTCTCCCATGCCATAGGTAGTTTCTTTACTGTTCGCTGTTTCCTTTTCTGTACAAGAGCTTTTTAACTTGATGCAATGCCATTTTTTGTTTTTGCTTTTGTTGCCTATACTTGGGACCATATCCAAAATATCATTATCTAGACCAATGTCCAAAAGCCTTTTCCCTATGTTTTCTTCTAGTAGTTTTGTAGTTTAAGTCCTTAAGCCATTTTGAGTTGATATTGTATGTGGTATGAGAAAGAGTCCAATTTTATGCCTATGCATATGGATATCCAGTTTTTCTAACACCATTTATTGAAGAGACTACCTTTTCCTCATTATGTGTTTTTGGCACATTTCTCAAAAAGCATGAGAACATAATTGGAAATAAATGCATGCATTTATTTCTAGGTTCTTCATTCTGTTCCATTGGTCTATACATATATTTTTTTATTCTGGTACCATGTTGTTTTGATTACTACAGCATTGTTGTATATTTTGGAATCAGGTAGTATGATTACTCCAGCTTTCTCCTTTTTGCTCAAGATTGCTTTGGCTATTTGGGATCTTTTAATATTGGTTTTTCTATTTCTGTGAAAAACATTGTTGGAATTTGATAGAAATTGCATTGAATCTCTAGATCACTTTGCATAGTATGAACATATTAACAATACTGTTTATTCTAATCCATGAACATGGAATTTCTTTTCACTTATTTGTAACTTCAATTTCTTTCATGAATGTTTTATAGTTTTCAGTGTACTGATATTTTGCCTCTTTGGTTTAATTTATTCCTAAGTCTTTTATTTATTTATTTTGATGCTATTATAAACAGATTTTGTCTTGATTTCTTCTTTAGACAGTTACTTTTTAGGGTATAGAAACTTTACTGATATTTTGTATTGGTTTTGTATTCTGAAACTTTACTGCATTTATATATTAGTTCTAAGAGGGTTTTTTGGTGTGTTATCTTGTGGAT
>VSMD01134215.1:0-21713 GCA_008750895.1 Mirza zaza | reverse complement strand
TCAGCTGTTGTAGAGTCCCAAAAGGGAAGGTCCCGTTCCCTGGAGGTGCCTCTGGCTGGTGGCTATATTGTCTCTCTGTCTCTCTGGGCAGCCGCGGGTAGGGTCGGGGGAGGGGAGGAGGAGGCAATATGGCGTCTGCCGCACGGCTCGGGTCTGTGCACACGGAGGTGCCCCGAGGGAGTTGGGAGCCTGGTGCCGCGTCCACTACTGGCTTACCGCTCACTGGCGGTGGTTGTCACAGGTCCCTCTGCTTGCTGGGGAGCCCACCAGCAGTCCGGGATGCAGGGGAGGGGAAACGGCAGATCCACCTACCCTTCCCGCTGGTCTCCGGGCTGCTCCGGGGGTCCCAGCTTCTAGTTCTCCTCCATGACCTCCTCCCGTGGAGTCTCCGGTGGTCTCAGGTACTCCTCCTGCCAACGCTCATCCGATGTAGGCTCGTCTTCTTGCTTCTTTCTTCTAATTTCTTCTAGAATCTGTCTTTTCTTCAGAGACACTCTGTCTGGTGGTGTTTCTCATCTGCCATCTTCTCGTGTATCCATGGCTGCCTCTTTTATACCTTGGATCAACATATAACATTCTCTTTCACCTTGACTATTGCTCAAAAACCTACCACTTTCCTTACAAACATCTGGCACCCTTAAACGTTTTCTAAACTGAAGCTGAAGTCATTTTCTTAAAAGCATAAATCTGATATTATCAGCTGGTGCTCGAGCTATTTCGATGGATTCTCTTTGTTTTTAAGCCAAATATCAAAATATTTAACCTGTCCTGTGTAGTCTATCATTTATCTTTCTCTACAAGTTCATCACATTGTTCTCTGTCTTGATTCAATCAAACGTATTTGTTTCTTGAACTGATTATATTCTCTCTTGTTTGAGGGTCTTTGCACATATTTCCTCCCTTATGTGGAATATTCTGTCAAAATTCCTTACCTTAGTTAAGTCCTAGTCATCCTTCAGATCTCCGAAATTCATTTCCATTGTAAGAACACTTCCTTTTGTCCCCAGTATAAGCAAAGTTCCTTTGTGGCTCTAAAACCAGATTCTTGTCCTTTAGGACATTTTCCACAGTTTTAATCATTCATTTCCTTATGTTATTAGACTGTGAAATCCATAAGAACAGGGGGCTTTGTTTCACTTGCTTATATATCCCCAGGACCTAGCTCAATGCCTGCCGTATTACAGAAACTAAATGAATATGTTAGTCCAGTGAGTGTATTAACTATGTTAATATACTTTTATGCTTTAAAGCCTATTAATATGCTAATACTCTACTTATAAAAATATGCCCTAAAAATTATCCTAATATTCACTATCTCAGCATGGTACTATTATAGAGATAAAAATTATGTATTTTTATAAATATATTTAGGAAAATATATGAGTATATAAGTTTTATTTTCTTATGCTCATAAACTTTGTTAGGAATATACTGATTCTTCTTTTAGGTCATAGCATCTTGATAATCTCCATATGGATCAATCAATATTATTCTTCCATGACCTTAGTTCATACCATCTGTCCCGCAAACACGTGGCCTGGGCCATAGGGAAGACAGAGTGAGTCACTTTAAATGGATTAGCACAAAATTAATTTCCATAACTTGGAAAAATCACCAGTTAGTGTTCCATCATTTCACATTATATAAAACATTATAATAATGTTGTTTCATTCTGTAAGGAGGTAATAGGATGATAGTATAGGAGAGTATAAAGAACAGGCCTGGGGCCCTCAGAGATCTGGGTTTGAATCTTGCCTCTGGCATAGACCAAATTTATGACATCAGCAAACACTGTAACATTCATAAACATAGCTTTTTATCTACAAATATGGAAATCACATAAATACCTTGTCCATATGGTTTCCACTAACCAAGAAATTACCCATAGTAGTTTTATTGATCTTGAATCAATCAATAATGAGTTGTAACCTTGGTTTTATTTGAAATACTCAGTTTTTCCTCATCTGATAATTTTCTAGTCTTTCAGGTTTATTCCTTCAGCAATACAGCTCTATTTTCTATCTTAATTTTCCAAAGACTTTGTTCATATTTTTAGTTATTTCTTTTCTTTAAATAATCTTATATTTTTCTCTCTGCAAAAAAAAAAAACCCATTGCTAACAAAAATGACAAGTTGTCTCTGTATAATATTCACACCAAAAATATATAGAAATACCACAAGCACTAGTGGGCATTCTCGCTTATTTGCAATTCTAAATTTGAACACATCAGGCAATTTGGTTTCTGTGAGGTAATTCTGTTATCTTTTCTGTTTGGGGAGTTTTGCAGCCTAAAATGAGAGGAAATGTTTGTAAACTTCACTTCAATTCCTTAAATATATAAAGTGAAATATTTACCTAGTGTATCAGACTTTTCTACATTTCTTATTATTGTCTTCCATAAAATCAGCAGTCTCTAAGTGGTAAGTAATTATCTCCCAAAGAAGAGATATCTTCTAATTTAAAAGAAAATCTCTTTTTCAGTTCAGACTCATGCATCAATTTTTACTTGATGGAGTTAATTTTTTCTACTTCTTTCACATTGATTTAAAATTAGAGGCAAGATTTTCAAATGGAATATTTACAAGGGAACTCTTGTTTTTCCAGTGTAATTCACACTGTGGTAACTCAGAATCTAAAGCTAGTGAAAGGAATTTGAAACCAGAAATAATCTCCTTCATGCCCTTAATTACCTGTCCCTTTTTCTTCAGAAAACTTAGTATTCTGCACACAATTCAGTACTAAATAAATATTTCATGAAAAAGCAAGTGGATGAGGAAGATGAGAATGCTATAAATTAAATACCAGAATAATCTCTATCATAACCGTACTGGGCTGGATTGCCTTAGTTTGTCCTCAGAGGCTACTTACTTCTTCCCAAACGCCTATAGCTATGAATTGTGATAAATATCGCATTTTAATGGTGTCTGATAGTGCAGCTCAATTACTTCTATATCAATATATAGTGGAATAATAGGGTTGGATATAGCTTTATAAAGTTTATTCAATATACTTTGAAGATCACTAATCATTTAGTCATTGTCAAGCCCCATTTGGGAAATTTCATTTTAAGATGAGGATAGTTGCAGGTCTATGGCTGGCATATAAATAGGGATTTTGATGTCAAAGGCACAGGAGTAGTTAAGATTAAATAGAATAAGAATAGAAGGGGATTAAGAGGAGCCCTGCAGAACACTTAACAATTATGGGGGCAAAATGGAAATTGCATTCTGCAAAGGAAGTGAAAAGGAACTGGCCAGAAAGAAACAGAGAAGATGAAGAAAGAGAATTGAGAAAAAAGTGAATTACACTATTTTGCAAAAGGTAGTGACTCTCTGCCAAATGCTACAGAGGCCAATAGGATGTGGACTAAGAAGACCCATTGGCTTTTGTAGTGAGGATGTTATCAAGACATCATTCCTCCTCACTTCATGTTGTTCATAGGTTCTTGGAAAGGGTGACTTTAAGTAAAATGATGAACAACGAAATCAATTTTTTTCTCTTCAGTGTTATAACAAAACAATGTTGAAAATAATGACATTATTCAAGGATCTTAAAGTTATAGTTCCCTAGGACCTATCAACAATGTTAAGTGAGGACTTATTTTTATATGATTTTTTTCCAGTTTAATTCTCAAAACAATCCCACGAGATCAATATGATAGCATACTAGAGTCATTTTTATGAATGAAGAAACTAAGTTTTAAGGAGACTTGAAGAATTGTGCCATGTTTTACAGCTACTAAATGAGAAAGGAAGGGCACTGCTTTATTTGTAATAACAATAACATCAAAAACAGCAACTAAGATTAAGTGAATGCTTACATTTAACAAATATCAGGTACTGTTAACATATTATCATCTAATTTAACCCTCACACGGATTTTATGAGCTATATTTTATTATTCCCATATGATGAATGCAAAGCCTTAGGCCCCTAAAGGCTAACTGATTTCCCCAAGGTCACAGAGCTGGTAATTTAAAGTATTCGCTATTTTGGCCTGGGTGCAGTGGCTCATCCCTGTAATCCCAGCACTTTGAGAGGCCAAGGAAGGAATATTGCTTGAGGCTAGGAGTTAGAGAACAGCCTGGGTAAAATGATAAGGCCCTGTTTCTAGAGTCAGAAGTTCAAGGTTGCAGTGAGTTATGACTCGGCCACCCCTCTAGCCTGGGCAACAGAGAGACCCTGTCTCTTAAAAAAAGAAAAAGAAAAGACAAATGAAAAAAGAAAGTACTAGGTATTTTGATGGAACAGACAATGGTACTTTTCCAAATTCCTGTGTCTCCCTAAGTCACCTGTCTGATACTGTGAGATAGAAGCGTTGATTATTTCATCTTAACAAAAATGTCTGTATTTATTTCATATACTTTAAATATCATATGAGTTTGGACATGTGTTCAGGCTTTTCCTTTAGCCTGCTAATATTTTCCAAGCACCAATCTAGGTCTGAGAAAAAGCTTCCAGATTCATGTTAACCACTATCATCAAATGTTCTATAACTCATCTTCGATATGTGTGAGAATTAGTTCAACTGTTCCACAGGCTTGCCCTCTGTTTCATATCCTCTGTCAGCTAAACAAAACTAAAAACACATTTCCCCGTTAGTCCGCATCTCTCTTTAATCCATTTATCTTTTTGATTGGGCTAAAATGAAAGATGCATTAAGATATTTAGTTGATGAGATCTTTTTCACCTTACTATGAGCATTAGAGTTGGACCCAAACTCTTACCCTCACAAAACATGTAAGCTTTGACAAGTAAGTTTTCCTTTTGCAAGTTTTGCTTCTTTACTTAAATGGAATAGATGAGACCTTTGTCCATGAGGTTGCCATAATAATTAAATAGCACAGTAGTTTCAAAAGGCCTGACATGTATCAGGAGTTCTTTAAATACTTAAGATCTAACTCCTTTTCTAATATTGTCAATAAATTCACAAGAGATATTTTTCTACAAAAATTAGATTTAAAGAGCAGACCAATGATTCTCCATTAATAATTTGTTCGTTGTATCATAATTTAAGTATATTCTTCTGGTGCTGTCTCCAGAATAAAAAAAAAAAGTATAATCTCTTTGCTTTTGGTATTGACTACATTAGTAAAAATGTGATAGGATTTATTTGTTCATTATTAAGACTCACTAAAAATTTTATCTCAGCCTCAGTTGAATTATGTGCTTCCACTGCTTCCCAATCATATTAAATAGAAGTTTTAATTTGACCACATTGTTATTTGGGGGATTTCTTTCTGTTTCATCTCAGTTCTTAAGCTCACTGGCTAGTTATTTAGTGATTGCAATAGAACAGTAGATGTGGTGCTACAAATTTTATGGGAGCAATACTTAGCTAATTTTACTGGAGTATACACTGCAAATTTAACTGGAGTAGACCTTATAATTGGAATCAGTGCATAGGTCAATACCACATTTTGTTTAACTACTTAACCTTTACCTCTGCAGGCAACACATGTCTTCAACAATTAAAATGCCTTTTCCAAACTATCACCCCCCTGAGTGCCTGCCCACCAGATGTACCTTGAGAAACAGAGTTACATATTCAAATCTGCCAAGCCCTCTCTTAAGATTTCCAGTACACATATTCTCTTTTTCTGTGACCTCAATTAACATTTACAAACTCACTTGAAGTAACACTAATTTAGAATATTCTGCCTTCAAAAAATGATGTATATTGACGATGAAATTTGTTATTTTGGGGGCAAATTATATGCTCACATAAGTGAAACCTCCAGAGGTAGGGCAGGCTGTTAGTAAAGCTTGATCTAGTAGTTCAAATTATAGTATCAAGACCCAGCTTCTCATGACTCTCCACTGGCCTTATGCTAAGTCTCCACACCATGGACTCTTAACTGCTACCTCATGGGAGGGATATACCGGTAAGCTGGCTCTCCAAAAAAAGAAAAGAAAAAAAAAATGTAAAAGCCCTCATTTGTACCACTTGTGTTTTCTAGGGTATAAATACTTCCGCCACAGTCAGTTTCAAGCTAGCAACACGATGTCACTAAGTGCAGAGTTGGTTGTATGACAACTTTCACGAGCCACAGTTAAAGGTAGCTCCAGCACATCTCTACTGCACATCCAGTTGCAGCTCCGGTGCTCATATTTTCACATCACAAGTTCTGGAAAACATTCCGAGTTTCCTTTGGTAGCTCCTGAAGGAGGAGGAGGAAATGACTCTTCCCCTAAACCTTCCATTTATATTTGCCAATATCTCATGGGCTCTGTTTGATTTACATACCCATTCTTGATGCAATTTCTGGAGGAATAAAATGTATTAATTGGCTTAAGCCAGTCCAGGGCTTACCCTTAGATCTATGGACCATGTCAGCCAAATGTTTCTCCATTTATTTATAAATGGGGAATTCATTCCCCATTCAGAAATGCAAGAAATGTTCATTTAAAATATAAACATATATATATTTACACATATTTATCTTTATATATCTATCCATCTATGTTTGAGAGAGAGTGTGTGTGTGTGTGTGTGTAATGAAAATGAATGCCTGGGAAGAAACAAAAACATGGCACTTGAGCATGTTAAAACAAACAAACAAAAAAAAAAACCAACAGAGATTGAAATATCAGCTTACCACTTGATTGCATATACTAGCAGGGGTATTTCTTTCCCCATCCTCCTTCTATTGCTACTATCTAGCATCATATCTAACAAATGATACATGCTCAATAAATGCTTGTTGAATGTAAGTTAAATAGTAGGCACTCAAATATTTTTGACTGGATGAATAATGTCAAAAAATGTACACAAAATAAGTTACTGGCTTCTTATTTTTAAAATTCTCTTTGGATTTTGATACATGGACCAGTACCAGTGTCAATAATTTTGTAAACAGTTCTACTACTTAGAGTAATTCATCTCCCTAATAATGATTCAGTGCCATTATAGTACATTCTAACCTATGGTAGGTTATGCTAAAGTATTAGTGTTTCTGTTTTTTTATTGTGAGAATTGGCCCATTATCATTGCACTCAGCAATGCTGTTGTAAAAAAAATTTGTTTTAGCATTATAATAGGCATTTGTACTCATTTACCATCCAACTAATGCTTCATGCTGTTGAATTGTGCAGTGGTCAACCATGAGGCTGGAGAAAACAAAGATCAACCAGATAAGAATTCATCCCTGTGTTCTTCATCCACGGGCACTGCGTCAATGTTAGCAGGTCATTATTGATTAATTTTAAAGTTTTTCTATCTTTGGGAGATTTGAAATAATATAGGAATATTGCAATTGGACAAGCATTTTCTTTTTATTTCCTCTCTATACAGCATTTTGCAAATGTTAAAATAGCAACTCGATTGTTTTCTCCCTAGTGTCCTGTGTATTTGGTGGACTATGTGGAGATTAATAGCAGCCTGAAATAATCTGTTGTCCTTTGTGGAAAAAAAAAAAAACTATGCTGCTGTTTCTGGAAAGAAATAATTGGTACGTAGCTTATGGAGTCAACGTCTGAATTTAATGGAGCATAAAGGGGTGGTATTTCTCATGAAGGAGGCATATTATCCATTTAAACAGCTTTCAGTCTTGCACATAAATTAGGCCTTCGACAAGCTTTGGAAAAAGAGAAACCACACGGTAATGAATTAACATGCTTGCATATTCCTAACAAAGAAACCTTCGCTTTTGAAAAGAAGAGAAAGCTCCAGTGTCTCTGTTACATTTGGAAATCTGAAATTAATTATTGACTTTTCCATATTGTTTGCAGCCACTTTGTTTGCCCATTTATTGTAAAATGTGTATATGGTAATTGTTTTATGAGGGCTCATAAAACTCAGACTGCAAATGAGATAATGTATGACCAATTTATCGCATATGCCCTTCAGACATAGAGCTAAACTTGGCATAAATGAAAAGTGGTCAATGCGCACTTTGTCAAGGTCTTTTCTTAAGGCATTAGGGAAAGAGAGAATTGTATGGAGTATTTATGGTGAAATGCTCAAATAGCCGCAATTGAAAACCATTTTATATTTTTCTCTAAAATATATCCCTTGCCATTAAAAAAAAAAAAAAAAACTGATTTGCAGTGGTTTCTAGAATCTATCTTGCTAAATATGTTTATGCTAAAAATGCCTTATGAATGTGTAGAATATGCAACTTGACAAACTCCCTTACCATCTAATATGTGCAATACCAAAATTTCCATTTTCAAAAAAGAAATTGAATATATATCTGTTGTTATACTTGTAGTAAATTTAAGAAATAATTAATATAAAGCAGAAAATTTTCAAAGTATCATTTTCTAAGTATTATAGCAGGTATGTAGGCTAGGAGGACCCCAATTCAGGTAAGTCCAAATCCTGAGGTAGGACTGCCCAACACTGGCAGAGGAATGTAGAAATGGAGATTCTACACCTTCTTTTATAGCTCATCCCAGCAATTACAGTTAAATGATCTGTTCTACCAATATCTTCTTTCTTCCACTAAATTAAAACCTTCCTGCCCCTCCATTGGCCCATCCAGTTTCCTCATGTCATTTTAAGGTAGTTAATAGGTAGATAGAAAATTTTGCTGAGGCCCTTTTTTAGAAGATCCTACAAGATATAACAGAATTTGATTAAACTTTCAGTGACTTGATGGATAACCCGATACTTAGAGCTGTAGTGTAAAAAGAGGTTGCATTTATGCAGAAAATGTTTACTTAGAGTATTAGGAAAATATCAAGAGAAAACTATTGCGATCAACATTAAGACAAGATGCCAAATAGAACTCAGCAAATAGAGAAAGGTACACGTGCAAAATTTTATATGAATGGAAGGTAATATAATGCAAAAAAATAATTACCTACAATAAAATTAGTTTTTAAAGGGTAGTAACCATGAAGTTCAAATTCAACTCAGTGTCCTCCCTTGACTCACAAATTTGAAGAGAAATCTATTCCTACAAGGTCCAGAATTAGAACTGAATCTAGTGCCACATTTAGGCCACAATGCCACATCTGTTAAGTGTTAGTTTTCCAGAAATATGCCAGTTCATTAGGCACAAGGGCAAGGTGCCCTTCTTTTCATTTTGGCTAAGAAAAAAAAATGAGAATTTGGTGGTTAAAAGAACATAAGTAGGAGATCTGTCAAAACAGGGTAGGAATGTAAGCTCTACCACCTGGAGCTGTGTGGTCTGGTACAAAATGCTCTACAATTCATCCCCACTTCTCTCATCTCTAAATGGGAATAATAGGAACAAGCTCTCGGGATACAGATTTTATAAAACCATGCATGTACAAAATATAAAACAATATTTCACACAGACTATGTGTTCAAGATTCTACTTGCCATTGGCTATTGCATTCTTACAATATGTTTTTGTTATTGTCATTTCATTTCCTTTGAATGTAGGAATGGAGAAATACTACATTTAACTGATATTTATGTAAGGTAAATTGGGTTAACATTTGTGCCTTTTATATGTAATATTAAAGTAAATTGTGAGCTTCAATCAACAGTAAATCATCTATACACATAATGAGGAGGAATTATTTTTCAAAGCCTCTATGTAAGTAATTGGGAGAGAGGGAAAAACAAATTGGGTATAAGGAGAAAAGTAAAAAGATGGTTAGAATTATTGACTCCATTTATTTAAAAAAAACGAATGGGAAATAAGAACAAAACAGCTTTCTTTTCTTACAAAAACCATTTCCTTGAAGGTCCATATTCTTGCTAATTTGAGGCAATAAGGACAGCACCTTGGATTAACCCTATACAGGAAACATTTTGGTGTTTTGGAAAGAACAAGGACTTGAAAGCAGAAAAAATTGTGTTGCAATCCCAAATCTTTCCCTTCCTAGGTGTGTGATCTTCAACAAGTCCCTTAGTGTCTCTGAACATCAGGCTTATATTTTATAAAATGGAAATAGTGATGCAAGCTTGACTCAGAAATGAAATATTCTGGTGTTTATGTTGCAAGGTCACACATTTATTTGCACTACACTACTCTCAGAAACACGAAGAAGACATAACTTCTCCATACTCTGTAATTGGCCTGAGCTTTCTCTGAACATCTCATTTCTCATTCCCCTGGGGAGAAAAAAAGCAATATTAGCACATTATGGTAAACCCAATCTCACCCAATAATTTAGGCATTTTCTTTAGGTAACTACATTTCTTTTAGAAGAATCATTCTTTCATATTTCCTTCCCCTTCCCTGCTTCTTTCCCAAACAGCATGTAGGAATGGGGAGGTGGGGAGCTGATATCACCTCATGGCATGGTGAAGTTGAAAGGGCTCCATGGATTGCACGTGAAGTTTTCTACTTATATCAAAACTGTTATGTTGCATCCCAACTAGTTCTAACCCCCTGAAACTAATAAGAAATCATGAAGTTTGAGTAACTCACAGATGCTGGGCCTTTCTTGAGCCTGAATAAAATACTTTCCTAATCAGTGAAATTCAGGCTTGTTTTAACCAAGTATGAATCCAACTATGAACTCGATCTACCCTATCTAGCATGTTAAAATGAGTAAGTATAACTACCATGAACTCTTTCTCTTTCAGGAGAGGAGCTTAAAAACTTCTTTCACTAAACTATGCAGTGAATTTCTTTACTGATGTGTGTTTCCTTATAACAATTTTTTTTAAACTTTGATGATCTTTGTTTTAGTTTTTGACAATGTGTTGGTATCTTCTAAGGAGAAGATACCACCTTACCACACCATTTGTGTGGTGTTTACTAGGAAACCCTGCATTGTGAAACACTTTTGGCCTGCTGTTGCCCAATTTAGTCAGGGTTTGGTGGTCTTTCCTGATGATCTGGCTCCATGAAGCCCCCGAGCCTTGCTACAAATTCCATTTCCTTTCCTGACCTGGAGGTATACTCTCTAACTCTCATATACAGTCCCTTTATCTGAAACCTTCATGATGCACCAGGCAAGTTGCCCAGTCAGATCCTGGGTTCACTTGCACATTCTCCCCCAGCAGCCAGGAGAAGCTTCTTGGATCTTCCTCACCATATGGGAACTGGCACTATGTCAGGAACATCTTCTGTTAGCCAATCCCGTCATGCTATCACATTTCCTGAGGTATAGCTATCCACATGTATGCGCTGGTATACCTTTAGAAGTCCTAAAGGAAGCAGGGAAAAAGCTAATATTCCTTCAGAATTTCCCTTAACCTGTCTAATATATCTCCACTTCTGGAGCCCTGGCCTAAGAGAGAAGAGGCTATGACACATATCTTCTGTTTCCAATACTCCACTTGCCTCATTCTTCCCACAATCACTCCAATGTAATTGGCTTTTCCTTTAGTCCATTTCTTGTCAGATAGAGATTGCTTCTAAATCTTTCAGGCTACCCAATAATTTATACAACCTTGTGACTTTTCCTAAAGGAAGAGTAGAAAATAGGTAGAGAAATTGGCTTAATAATAATGGGATATAAACAGGGAGGTAGATAGAAAGTATTAAATTTATTTTACATGTTAAATGTCTGGCACATAGCAATTATTTCAACTATGAGTACTATGCTGCCTAGAAATATAGCTTATAACATGGCTAAATATCAAGTAATGGCTTCCTAATCTCAGATTACAGTCAGGAATGTGGTTAACCTCACCTGACTGCAAAAGGTATCTGGATTATTTGCCAAACTTTTAAGGAATCCTGTGAAGTGATAGGGATGGGAACCAATGCAGCGGGGCTCCACAAGGTAAATAATCCATCAGAAAAGGGGTTATAAGAAGCTTGAACTAGAAATATTTATTATTTTTATTTGTGGATCTAGGAATCAGATTTACCATGAGGGGAGGGAGTATTTCTATAAAAAGCTTCTTGCTCTTCTTTATGAAACTTGTTCTTCAAATTTTATACCTCAGTGCATTATTATATGATTTGTAGCAAAAGCCAAATGCTATATAACAATTGATGCTATCCCTTACAAGTGGATTCTCTAATCACTAGTGTTATAGTACAAAACAACTGCCCACAAATATCTAACCTGTGTAAGAACCACAAATGGTAAATATATATGTGGAATAAAATTATGAATGTGTATGCTACTAAGTATCTGCAATACTATTTTAAGCAAATAAACAGCTCAGCTGGCTATTCTGCAGATTTGTGCTGACTGTAAAACATATAACCTCATGTCAATATAAACCAAATACAAGCATAATCTGTCTAGGATTTGAGTTTTAGCCTTTTGTCCCCCAGACAAAGGCATTATTATTATAATTAATATAATCATTATATTATTAATCAATTTCCAGACAGTTCTTTCCCAAAGCTTTCCCATTTTACATTTATGAAATTCAAAGGACTATCTCATGATAATTGTGGTTATGTTCTTATATGTTATGCGTTTCATCATCAGTACTTTCAGAATGCTTCCCCTAAAAGTTCCTGAACACTATTGGATTCTTACTCCATCACTATTTATTAGTTAATTATTTTTTCTGTTCTCCTGGATCCAGTCTTTCCATAAGAAATCTCTCCAGACTTGGTTAGTGCTGTTCTGTCCTTCAATAAACCTCTGTGCGTACCTCTGCCTTCACCATTAGCACACTGTGTTATGTGTTTACTGTTTACTCCATGAGACTGAGATTGCTTTTATTGTTATTTCTTTCATATGTTCCCTTTAATTACAAGTACTATCTATCTTACTAGGAAGTGACTTGCCTTTCTTCAGTCTTTCCAAGACTACCTAAAAGCCAAGTTATTTTTTTCTCTCATCTTAAGAACATGGATTGAAAATTAAGCTGGAACAATGAGGCAAGGATAAAAATGGTAGCTGAGCCACTAAGTCTGGGTCACAAAAATGTGCTATGGTATGAAGTTGAATTATTCACTAATGCAGTGGTAGATTTCCTGTAAGCTGTCCAAGTGAAAGTATGTAACACTGATTGGAAAATATTAATATCTATAACATATATCTTCTCTTAAAAACTGTTTGTCCTCATACCTGGCCACCTGTCTGCCAAGATTCTTAGCCACCTTAGTCTCCAACTTTGGTTTCTAGAGTTAATTTAACCCCATTAACTCAATTGCCTTAAAATTTCAGCATGTGAAAATCCTTTGGAGGATCCTCTAAGTATGAGATCATCTCACCAAGGGATAAAAATTCATAGCAGAGAGATGCCAATTTTATTTATTTATGATTTTTTAAATTTATTTTTTAATTTCAGAATATTACAGGGCTACACATACTTTGGTTACATATATTGCTTTTTCATCACCCAAGTCAGAGATATAAGTGTGTCCATCCCCTAGACAGTGCACACCACACCCATTAGGTGTGAATTTACCCATTCCCTCGACCCATTTCCCACCTGCCTGACATTCGATGAATGTTACTTTCATATGTATACATAAGAGATGCCAATTTTAAGCCATAAAGCAAAGATTTTTATTGTCCCTTTATCCCCTAATTTATCAAATGCTAAGAGATTATTTTCTGCATCATCCCTGAAAGTGGTTGTTGAGAGGCAGTGAAGAATATAGAGTTTGGAGTCAGACAGACATGAGTTTCAATCCTGAGTCCATACTCCTAAATTATTCTTCCAGACAGGATTCTTTCACATCTATGACCCTCAGTTTCTTATCTGTAAAATGGAAATGGCAATCCCTCAAAGGATTGCTGTGTGTGAGGACTTATAGATGATCCATCTCAAGTGTTTAGTACAGTGTCTTTCACATGGTAGACATATAATTCATGATACTTCTTTTAACCCTCTCATAATTTTCTACTCCATGATTATCTCATATCTTACATCTAAATTCTACCATGAATCCTTTAGAACACCAGGGTCTCCTGGTTTCCAGGAGGTCACAGCCATACAAGCAATATATTAGAAAAGGAGTGATCGGTGTTCTTAAAAGTCTGCAAAACAGTCCACATTTATGCAAAGCACAAAGAATATTCTTATTCAAAGAGCCACAAACTGAAAGAAGAACATGTATATTTGGCCATTTTCCATGTAAGTGATCTGAGAGCACAGCCCATGATAACTGTAGTTATGTTCTTATGTGTTACACAAGTCATCATCAGGTTTTTGGGATGCTCCTGCTAAAGGACCCTGAACATTGCTGGATTCTTACTCATCATTGCATATTCCTCAACTGTTGTTTCTAGTCTCCTCAAGACTGTTTATAAGAAGAATGCTATAAAAATATTACAAAGCATGGCTGGAGGAATCATTCTACAGACAAACATAGCCTGAAATTTCTAAAAAATTATCAATTACTATTATATTAAAATTATCAATTATTATAGATACTCATACCTTAATTATCAACAATACTTCTATCAGTAGAGATTGGGACCCCAGGTAACTTAATATTCTTGACTTTTCTTACTGCCTCTGTAGAAGTAGAATTTTGGTTAAACAATCTCTAAGGTCCTCTGAGATCTCTTCCACCATCCACCCCTGTTGCTATAGCACTCCAAAGATCTAGAGGGGTGTGGGAACCTGCTAAGGATACAAATAAGTGATAGAGTCAAAGAAACACTTTCTCTGAGACATCTCCCTGCACAGAACTCTGCTCGTGTCGTCTCAAGACTTCTCTCCCTCTTTGTGTTCTACACTCAGAACTCAGGTATATGCTCCCCAGCTGGCAGCTCCCTCTCTCTGGAATGAAGGATAAGAGTCAGAAAACAGCTGAAGATCCTTAGGGAAATGAGATTGCCTGAAAGTGGGATGGAAACAGAGGGAAAGGTGGAGTCAGACTATCCAGGACAAGACTCTCATTCCTGGATTTTTGAAGGAAAAGGAACTAAATAAACTAGTTGCCATGACAACCTGCTGTTGGGGAAAGGGCCAGGAAATGGGTGACCTGTGGCTACTCTTGCTCCTG
The DNA here is from genome assembly GCA_008750895.1 of Mirza zaza. Lineage (NCBI taxonomy): Eukaryota > Metazoa > Chordata > Mammalia > Primates > Cheirogaleidae > Mirza > Mirza zaza. The sequence goes on along the minus strand of VSMD01134215.1, from coordinate 6,912 downwards.
CCTCTGTCCCTGGTAGCCTTCCATGGAGTTAAAGGTTGTTTGGAGTGTGACCCCAAATTCATAGAGGATGTTAGGCACATGCTGTCAAAGCTGGTACCCCCAGAAGTTCCTGGCCGAACTCAGCTGCTTGAACGGCAGAGTAAGGAGATGATCCATTTAAGCCACAAGGTCTCCCACAGTGAGAAGATGCTTCGGGTGTTGGGTGAGGGAAGCTTGAGTCCCTGAGAGTTTGGGGGATTAAAGGGAAAAGGGAGGCAGGGAAGAGAACATCAGGGTCCACATAACTTGCTCCAAAGGTATAATTATTCCCCCACATGTACCTTTCCCTTTCCTCTCTAGCTGTTCAAAAGGTTGTCCATTTGAGAACATGGCTGAAGAATGAATTTTATAAACTGAGCAATGAAACATGGAAAGGTGAGGTGCTGTTTCAATGTTAAAAGTTCGTATAGCCCAAGCAAGTCTGTGAAAACTTGGCCAGGGAAAACAACGCAAAACAGCCAGAATTAAACTCTGAAGAGAAGAGCTACCCCTATTTCCTGACATTCTTTCCACCCCTTCACAGGTGTCTTTATCCTTCAAGGCAAGCTTCTCGAGATGCGCCAAATCATGGAATCCAAATTCAAGGAATTATTGAAGAACTTCTCTGAAGTTGGTAATAAAAATTTTCTATCTGAAAACACTGAGACTGTGTGAAGGAAATAGAAAATGTGGGGTGAGAGGAGGAACGTGGGTTCATAAGAGAGTCATTTAGAATGAGTGGAGGAATAGCTGGAACTTAACGAAGTAAACAAAGACTTCTTGGTATAAATATGGTAAACTCTAAGTTGATTTTAAGCTCATTAGAACTTTCTGATTCTCTTCCAGCTTGTTCTGCAGACTGCGGTGAGTACAGTACATGTGACGCCATGAGGTTTTAACCCATATTTTCCCATCTCCTTTGCTCTGTGTGGCCCTATTTCTCCCACTTGTTACAATGAGAACGCAATCCCTAGAGCTGTGGCTACAAGAGGGAATGTCAATAATATCTAATAACAAAAGCTAGCTCAGACACCCACAGAATTTGGAGATACTCAGAGGCCTCCTAAAGAATAACTTACAACCTATTGCTCCTATATATACTGAGGCATCATTATTCCAACTTTTTCTCCAGACGTTTGATTTAAACTACAAATTTTGACTCACCAAGAAACTTGATTTCTAGGGGAAGAAGGCATTCATAGCACTCTTAGTAACCTTAGTAACCTTAAGAGTCCTGGGAATGCTTGGGTCCTAATCCACACTTGACTTGTGAACTAAAGAATTCTCAGGGCATGCCCCCCTCTTGATTATCTTTCTTCTCTTTACTAGCTGTGGTTGAAGGTCCCATCCTTGATTGTTGGACCTGTCTTCGCATGACCACCAGGTGCTTCAAGGGAGAATATTGTGGAGGTAACAAAGATTGCAGTGTGGCAGTTTAAGGGTCCAGGGATCAAAAAACTGGGATGTTCATTGATTTATTCCATAATTATTTGTTGAGTACCTTCTGTGCATGTCATGATACTGCTACAAAATAAGAGCTAAGGCATTGGGCAAATTTTGGACTAGTGTAAAGAATTTGTCACATGGCTAATCAATGTGTTGAGAAATGAAAAGGCTGGACTAAGGGTGGAGAAATTAGGCTAGAGGCAGCAAGGACAAATGTTTTGTAGAACCTAGGGGTCTAACAGTAATAAAGATTGGAATAACCAAAACAGTGATGAAGGAGTGATCAGGACAAAGTGTTTAAGGTTAAAAGAGTCTTCTAGATAAAGGTGCCAAGTTACTATTTCTTTTCTCCAAAAACTGTTTTTTTTCCATGCCTTTCCTTCCAGGTGAAATTCCAAGGAAGGCTGAGAATCGAGAGATTGCACTATTTCTGATATTACTTACAACAGCTACAATACTGGGAAGTGCTTTATTACTGTGAGTTTTCTTCCCTCCAGATAAACACTAAGTCAAGCATTCTTTTGGAAAAGAGACAGTTCAAATTTCCCCCTCCTTCCAATGAAAAAAAGGGGAAAGAAGTCCTTTCAAAATCTGGGATATGATATTGACAGGAATGAAATAGCTGAAAGTTTGATGGGATAATAGTTGGAACATAAGAAAATGGAGTAGAAGTATCCAGAAAAGGAGAAAATACTGTATAATTGTTTTAAAGAATAGGGCTACTGATACTGAACTTGGGATTCATTTCTTTTCCTATTCTAGATATTATGTGTGTGTCTCTCATCGGAGGAAAATGAAGGCAATACGAAGGTCACTAAATGAATATTTGGAGAATAAACTTGAAGAATTATTGGGGACGATAGAGGAGATGCAGCAGAGACATCATAGACACAGAAAATAAATACATAGGCACAGACAGGAGATCTTTCATTCTAAGTTTTGAATCAGGCTAGAAAACTGGGAGAGTAAGCTCTTTTGTGGCCATAAAATCATACTATTTTAAAACTGAAATAGAACTTGGAGTTTGTCTAGTGAAGAGCCTTATTGATATCCTGAGACAATGGACACAATGAGAGGGCAAAGGATTTACCTGGAGTTGTACCAAAAGTAACCAATGCTGGTATGTTGCAATGCACATAAAAGATGATATGCTGTATGATAATAAAGAATGCATTGTTAGTAATTCTCATTAATGGCTGTACTTAGGACAATTTTACATTTCTATTGTTGCTTTTTATTTCTATATTTGTTACTGTTTCCATATTTATCATTAGTTTAAATGTGCACTATTTTCCTTGATAATATACAGCATTTAATTTTCATCATTAGAGCACACACACACACACGTGGAAAAAATCCCAAATATTGTTTCTGAGTAGCTGAGGTTTACCCCTATTATTTCCCCCTATATCTATGTCCAAGACCAAACTGGATATTAAGTTTTTAATCTTTTAGTTTTTCCATTAATAACTTTTAAATATATGTAGCACCCCAGTTAGTGTTTTACAGCTATTTTCTAATTGAGTTCTCCCAACAACCTTGCAAGTAATTTTGCTATTATTTCCATTATAGGAATGAGGAAACAAATATCTCTAACTCAAGGTCACACAGCTAACTAATCTGGGCTATAACAAACTCCTCTGGTGGCTAACCTCTGCTCATGCAGAGTCTGGTTTGTACTGACAGCTCTAAGCATGCAGCCATGATAGATTAATGGGGAGATGATCAATGTGGGTTTATTGTCTTAACATATTCTTGATTACACACCTAGTATGTGCAAAGCTTGGAATAAAGCTGAGGGCTGATTAACTCTAAATTTGACGACCTTTCCAACCTATTTTGTTCTCTTTTATTCTGGAAACTTATTTCAGAAGATAAATAAACACTGCAGTTTAGCAGCAAGGAATAATAGTTTCTGGAGTTTTGCTTCAGTGGTGGGTAGAGGTATTTGCAAATCTTGCACACACAGATTTCTGAGTGCTTGCTTAATGTTGTTGTTATATTAATGAGATACTTAATGAATAACAACATACTTCAGGAAGACCTACACACTGATACCTCTCAGGTGCTAAATTTGAAATTCATATTAAAAAAATTTCCAGGGCCGGGCGCGGTGGCTCAAGCCTGTAATCCTAGCTCTCTGGGAGGCCGAGGTGGGCGGATCCTTTGAGCTCAGGTGTTCAAGACCAGCCTGAGCAAGAGCGAGACCCCATCTCTACTATAAATAGAAAGAAATTAATTGGCCAACTAATATATATAGAAAAAATCAGCCGTGCATGGTGGCACATACCTGTAGTCCCAGCTACTTGGGAGGCTGAGGCAGCAGGATTGCTTGAGCCCAGGAGTTTGAGGTTGCTGTGAGCTAGGCTGACGCCACGGCACTCACTCTAGCCTGGGCAATAAAGTGAGACTCTGTCTCAAAAAAAAAAAAAAAAAAAAAAAAAATTTCCAGATAAGAATGTTGTGGGACATCTACCATTCCCCAATGATTTAAGGTTCATCTCTCCAACTATCTCACTGAGATATATTAACTTCATTTATAGTCTTAATTAAATTATTACCTTCATATTATTTTATTTTTCATTATAAGTAATTATATAAATAGGATAATATACATGCTAACTTTTGTTTTAAGCTTTTTTGTTTGAATACAGACTTTCACTTTTTTAGTTTTATTTTTAATATATAGATTTTATTGTATATATTTAAGGTATACAACACAATGTTTTGATATCCTTACACATAGTGAAATGCTTACTATAGTCAAGCCAATTAACATCTTTGCTTTTTGCCACTTTCCTCTCCTCTGATAATCCAGTCTTATCATTTCATTCTAGGAAATCTTGGATTAAAATTTAGGACATATATACTTTTATCCATGCCTACTTTTAAGTAAATAGACACACACATACACACAAATACATTTACAGATGAAATGTTTTTCAATTAAAAATTAAGAACACTTTTCTGTATGTTGATTTTTACACAAAATAATTTGTGGGAATTATTTTAAGTGATATAAGACTAATTCAGTCTTTTTGAGGGTTATATACCACAACATGGTGTGGGGGCATAATTATTCCAATATTCCTCTATTGATGGACAATCTCTTCATTTCCTTTTTTATATCACTATGAATAACGCTGCAATAAACATCTGTGTACATATATCCCTACTTACTGAACTTTTATTAATATTTCTAAGACATAGTGTCACAGAATCAGGATATTAGAAATGAAAGTTATATGTACTTTGAAATGCAATGAACGTGACCATAATATTATAATAATCTGCATGTATACCAGTAATAACCAATTATCCATATTTTCCACATCCCTATCAGCAATAGGTTGTATAGCTCTTTTAAGTTTTGCAGTCTGATAAATAAGACAATTAATTTATTTGTATCTACTAGTGAGTCAGCAGCACCTTTTCATATGGTTCAATGCCATTGGAATTGGCTGAATGAGTTGCCTATTTGTATACTCTGCTTTTTGTCAATTCAAAAGTATTCCTTCCATAACATAGACATTAATTCAAGTTTTGCAGATGTAAATATTTTTCCAAATCTATCTTTTGTCAATTGAATATTTAAGGTATTGTTTTAGCTATCTACATATATCTACCCTCCGATCTATTTCTACTCTCAGGTCTGTATTATCTATATAATCAAAATAAAGAACCAGCCATTAAAACAAGCCACTTAATAAATTTTTTATTTTATTTTTTATTTAATTTTATTTTGTTGTTTGCTGAGGGTTATTTATTTATTTTATTTCAAAATATTAAGGAGGTACAAATGTTTTTGTTGCATGGATACCATGTATAATGCTTAAGTCAGGGCTTTTAGTGTGCTCATTACCAGAACACTGTTGATTTCCTCCAATAGGTAAGTTTTTATCCCTCACTCCCCTTCCAGCCTTCCCACTTCTTGGTTTCCAATGTCCCTTACATCTCTTTGTGCCCATGCGTGCCCATCATTTAGCTCCCACTTCTTAGTGAGAACACACGGCGTTTGTCTGTTCCTGAGATACTTCACTTAGGACAATGGCCTCCAGTTCCATGCTAGTTGCTGCAAATGACAATATTTCATTCTTTTTTATGGCTGAGTAGTACTCTGTAGTGTGTATGTGTGTGTGTGTATGTGTATCACATTTTCTTTATCCATTTATGAATTAATGGGCACGTAGGTTAATTCCACACCCTAGCAATTGTGAATTTTAAAGCAATAAATATTCAAATGTATTTTTGATAAAACGCTTTTTTTCCCCCTTTGGGTAGATACATAGTAGAGGGATTGCTGGATCAAATGGTGAATCTACATTTATTTCTTTGAGGAATCTCCATACTGTTTTCAATAGAGGTTGTACTAATTTGAGTCCCACCAACAGTGTATAAGTGTTCCTTTCTCTCTGCATCCATGACAGCATCTACTGTTTCTTGACTTTTTGACAATGGTCATTCTGACAGGGGTCTTTTTGTAGTTTTAATTTGCGCTTCCCTGATGATCAGTGATGTTGTGCATTTTTTTTTATGTTTCTGGCTATTTTTCTATCTTCTTTTGAAAAACTTCTGTACTTGCCCACTTTTTGACAGGATTGTTTGTTTTTTTCTTACTAATTTGTTTGAGTTTTTGTAGATTCTGGATATTAGACCTTTCTCGGATATATATTAAATAGTTTGTAAATATTTTTTCCTCTTCTGTAGGTTGCTTATTTATTCTGTTGATTATTTCTTTTGCTGTTTAGAAGCTTTTTAATTAATTAATTCCTATTAATTTATTCCATTAATTTATTTTTGTTGATGTTGGTTTTTTATTTTTAATTATTATGGGTACATAATAGTTACATATCTTTATACAGAACATGTGGGTTTTTTTTTATTTTTTATTTTTTTTATTATTTTTTTTCATCATATTATGGAAGTACAAATATTGTTAGGGTTACAAATATTGCCCCTGCCCCCTCCCTCCCCCCGATATGACCATTCCCCTGGTGGTGTGCATCATACACGTTATGGAAGCATACACCCCTTTCTTCCTCCCCACACCTGCCTGCCCACCACCTGTTAAAAAGTTTTTTGATTTTTTTTTTTTTTAGCATTTTGGTTACATTGTATATCTTTGCCTCTCCCTAAGAAGGGTTAGAGGTATGCCCTCCCCCTCCATATTGCTCATCCCATCCTTAAGGTTGGGTTCCCCTCCACACACCGAATCTCTGGTGAGCATTGCCACCATTTGAAAACCAAAGCTTAAATCAGTCAGTACCAATTTGATGGCGAGTAGATGTGGAGCCCATTTTCCATGTCTTGTGTCACCTCACTTTGGAAAACGGGCTTAAGCTTAATCCAGGATAGCATAAATGGTGCTAGCTCACTGTCATTTCTTAGGATTGAGTAATATTCCATTGTGAGCATATACCACATTTTAGTTATCCACTCATGAATTGA
>VSMD01134210.1:0-24609 GCA_008750895.1 Mirza zaza | reverse complement strand
GGGCGCGGTGGCTCAAGCCTGTAATCCTAGCTCTCTGGGAGGCCGAGGTGGGCGGATCGTTTGAGCTCAGGAGTTCGAGACCAGCCTGAGCAAGAGCGAGACCCCATCTCTACTATAAATAGAAAGAAATTAATTGGCCAACTAATATATATAGAAAAAATTCGCCGGGCATGGTGGCACATGCCTGTAGTCCCAGCTACTTGGGAGGCTGAGGCAGCAGGATTGCTTGAGCCCAGGAGTTTGAGGTTGCTGTGAGCTAGGCTGACGCCATGGCACTCACTCTAGCCTGGGCAATAAAGTGAGACTCTGTCTCAAAAAAAAAAAAAAAAAAAAAAATCCTTTTCTGGCTTAATGGCAGGCTAGGAAAAAAATTATTTAAAAATTTTATATATAAAATTAACTATAATTTAAAAATTATTCATGTTTCTAAAAATTAAGCTTTAATATTAAAAATACATGAATACAAAACTAAAACTTTGGTCTTCTATATTAAAACAAGGTTTTCGTAAAATAATTAATTTATTCTTAATAAAATTACAAGAGACTTTACTTTTTAATTCTAAAATATATTCCTTTTGGCGGGGCGCAGTGGCTCATGCCTGTAATCCTAGCACTCTGGGAGGCCGAGGCGGGCAGATTGCTCAAGATCAGGAGTTCTAAACCAGCCTGAGCGAGACCCCATCTCTACTAAAAATAGAAATAAACTAATTGACCAACTAAAAATATATATACAAAAAATTAGCCGGGCATGGTGGCGCATGCCTGTAGTCCCAGCTACTCGGGAGGCTGAGGCAGAAGGATTGCTTGAGCCCAGGAGATTGAGGTTGCTGTGAGCTAGGCTGACAGCACGGCACTCACTCTAGCCTGAGCAACAAAGTGAGACTCTGTCTCAAACAAAACAAAACAATATATATATATATATTCCTTTCTAAAACTTCTCAAATTTATCTCTCAAAATATTTTTCCGGCCGGGCGCGGTGGCTCACGCCTGTAATCCTAGCTCTCTGGGAGGCCGAGGTGGGCGGGATTACTTGAGGTCAGGAGTTTGAAACCAGCCTGAGCAAGAGCGAGACTCCATCTCTACTATAAACGGAAAGAAATTAATTGGCCAACTAATATATATAGAAAAAAAAATTAGCCGGGCATGGTGGCGCATGCCTGTAGTCCCAGTTGCTTGGGAGGCTGAGGCAGCAGGATTGCTTGAGCCCAGGAGTTTGAGGTTGCTGTGAGCTAGGCTGATGCCACGGCACTCACTCTAGCCTGGGCAATAAAGTGAGACTTTGTCTCAAAAACAAAAAGAAAAAAAAATCTATTTTTCCTATACCTTACTACACATGATTTACAAGCCAAACATCATTCCTTTCTGTTCCTTTTCTCCTTAAAAAGATTTATCTTTTTTGCTTGACTAAGATGATAACACTCTCCTTCAACCTTTCATCAACTCCTGTAACTTTTTTCTTTGGTTCTAACTCTATTCTTGTAGCCTGACACTAAAACAGTTACCTTAAAAGTCTAAAAAACACAATATTTTCTTCCAGTATAACTTAATTCTATATGATTGGCACTCTTAATATGTCTAAATTATTCAATTATAACCAAAAAACTTTCATACTGTTACTAACAGCCATCTATTTCCCTAACCGAGGTACTAACTTTTTTGTTTACATTATAACATATAACATATACTCCTAATTCTGAACATACTCTTCTTATGTCTCATTCAATTCAAATGCTCTTTTTATCAGGTTGGACTTCTGATTTATCTACATAGACTTCCCGTAAAGAGAAAGAATGACACTACAAGAGATTTTTCTTTACCTTTTTGGTAGCTGGCCTAAAACAATAAAGATTTTATAGTTTATCAAGATAGTTGTTATCTTGTCTTTATTAGGTTTTTGATTACTTTAAAAAAACTGAGCATTAAAAGGGTAAATATTGGCCGGGCGCGGTGGCTCAAGCCTGTAATCCTAGCTCTCTGGGAGGCCGAGGTGGGCGGATCGTTTGAGCTCAGGAGTTCGAGACCAGCCTGAGCAAGAGCGAGACCCCATCTCTACTATAAATAGAAAGAAATTAATTGGCCAACTAAAATATATAGAAAAAATTAGCCAGGCATGGTGGCGCATGCCTGTAGTCCCAGCTACTTGGGAGGCTGAGGCAGCAGGATTGCTTGAGCCCAGGAGTTTGAGGTTGCTGTGAGCTAGGCTGACGCCATGGCACTCACTCTAGCCTGGGCAATAAAGTGAAACTCTGTCTCAAAAAAAATAAATAAATAAAAAAAATAAAAGGGTAAATATTTTTACATCCATATAACTTTATATATTGCTTTTGCAGTTTTTTAATTATTACTATAATTAAATAAGTAAATGTTATTTCACAATGACCAATAATTCTATTTTAATCAAATATTTTAAACCTTTTGACATCTTTGACAGATTTCCTCCAGATCAGAATTCTAAATTAACTCTTTTTGGCCTAAAATTAACTTTAAAATTTTCCACATGGGACCCTAAGCAGCCTCAAAAAATTAAGCAGCCTCAAAAAATATATCTCTTGGCCGGGCGCGGTGGCTCACGCCTGTAATCCTAGCTCTCTGGGAGGCCGAGGTGGGCGGATCGTTTGAGCTCAGGAGTTCGAGACCAGCCTGAGCAAGAGCGAGACCCCATCTCTACTATAAACACAAAGAAATTAATTGGCCAACTAAAATATATATAGAAAAAATTAGCCGGGCATGGTGGTGCATGCCTGTAGTCCCAGCTACTTGGGAGGCTGAGGCAGCAGGATTGCTTGAGCCCAGGAGTTCGAGGTTGCTGTGAGCTAGGCTGACGCCACGGCACTCACTCTAGCCTGGGCAACAAAGTGAGACTCTGTCTCAAAAAAAAAAAAATATATCTCTTATCCTATAGAGATATTAAATAATTAAACTTATTTAGTAAATTATATGAAAGATATTATCAAATAATAAATAGTACTAGATCTTTCTTTTATATTTATAGCTATATTATTAATATAAATATAAATATTCTAAAAACCATATAAATTCCTAAAAGCATACATTATCAGTCATTTTAATTATTATACTAAATATTTTCTATAATTATATTTATATGAATATACTAATATAAATATTCTAAAAATTATATAAAATTATAAAAGTCTTAATAGTTCTGATATGACATAGTCATAATTCTAGTTATTTTAAAATACTACATACAATAAAAACTAAATTTCCTTGTCAATTAAAAACTTTCATCAAATTTTAATCATGACTATTTTAAATTTTTTGCCATTCACAATTATTATACTAAATTCCTCTCTAAAAATATTTTCAGGACTGGGCGTGGTTGCTTACACCTGTGATCCTAGCACTTTGTAAGCCAAGGCAGGAGGATCACTTGAGCCCAGGAGTTCGAGGCTGCAGTGAGCTATGATGATGACACTGCATTCTAGCCTGTACAACAGAGCAAGACCCTATCTCAAAAAACAAAACATTTTCAATCACCTTTAGTCCAAAATTACTTTTCATAAAAAAACCCTAATAAATATAAATACAAAAAGTAATAATAATTTAATAAACAAATATATATTCCAATTTTATTAAATAATTATATTTTTCCAATCTGTAACTCACTTTAATACTATTAAATATATATTGCTATATATAATCTATAATATCCTAAAATAGTCCTATTATAATTTATGTATTAAATATAAAAAAGACAATGTTAAAAAAACCCAAATCATACTAATTAAAAAATAAATACAATCCAAAGTTTTTCAACAAATAGACAAATATACATGCCAGGCCTAATATTCATTCTTTACAACTACTACTAAAGACTATTGATCTTCCTAAAAATGACCCTTCCTAGCTATAGAAGGCAACAAACATTAATCTTATAAATGCCACCAAATAATTTATTACCAAAAGAAAAAACTTACAAGGCAAAATAACAAGCACAAAAATCCATGTTTGTTCATTTCTACTTGCCAACATCCTTTCACAAAGTCTCTGACTCTATGAAAACATTTAGCTCTCAAGAAAGATACTTTCAAGACAAAACAAAATAAGACACATGGCCCCCCACTTCTCTTGCCTGAGTCACTACATTCCTTAAAAAATAAATGACCTGCTTTTGAGGGACTGAGGGAGAAGAAGTGCTTGAGGCCAGGAGTTTGAGACCAGCCTGGTCAACATTGTAAGACCCCATCTCTACAAAAAATAAAAAATTAGCAGGGCATGGTGTCTCACACCTGTAGTCCCAGCTGCTTGGGAGGCTAAGGCAGAAGGATGGTTTGAACCCAGGAGTTCAAGGCTGCAGTGAACTATGATGCACTCCAGCCTGGGTGACAGAGCTAGACCCAATCTCTAAAAAAATTTAAATAAACAATTTAAAAAATGACTCCAGTCCTTGCGTTTTCCTACACGTAAGATAAAGTGACGGGGTGATTGTGCTTCTATAAACTATAACCAGGTACACTCTTACACCCAAATTTAGGTATAATTTTATACATACTAAATCTTTACATGTATATAAACTATGAACAAAAATACTACATCAAAACAGTCTGATAAAACCTCTCTAAAGGACTGTTCCCTTTTAGTAGGCCTCAGTCTATAATCCTCAATAAGACTTCTAAATAAAACTAACTTTAATTCTCTAAAAACTTAATTTAGACATTCCTAACTTGTCCTTATGTCCTTTTTCTCTCCTAAATCCACAAAAAATGACATTTTCTGGCCCCAGGATGGTAGGGCTAAGTTCGGCCACGGTATCTGGCAGGTAAGTTTCTGCAGCCATGGCTGCTGTCCAGATCCTCATCCTCAACTAGGAAAAGCACAGGCTGTGAACAGGAGTTTGTGATGTGGTCAGACTCTCCTGGGAAGGGGGTCACAGAGCTGAGGAGAGAGGGAAGGTTGCCACTAGAAGCTCCTGAGATTTTGTCACACAGTTAGGAAAACTGAGGACCCCTAAGAGATTGGGATTTCACTGCAGGTCTTCTGAATCCTTTATGTAGTGTTCTCTCCAACCTTTCATTTTTTTTTTTTTTCTGACACAGAGTCTCACTCTGTTGCCCAGGCTGGAGTGCCGTGGCATCAGCCTAGCTCACAGCAACCTTAAACACCTCAGCTCAAGCAATCCTCCTGCCTCAGCCTCCCGAGTAGCTGGGACTACAGGCATGAGCCACCAATGCCCAGCTAATTTTTTCTATATATTTTTAGTTGTCCAATTAATTTCTTTCTATTTTTAGTAGAGACGGGGGGGGGGGGGTCTCACTCTTGCTCAGGCTGGTCTCGAACTCCTAATCTTGAGCAATCCTCTGGCCTCGGCCTCTCAGAGTGCTAGGATTACAGGCGTGAGCCACCGCGCCTGGCCGAACTTTGCATTTTTAATAGCCCCCACTGTTCCCAGCCAGGGCAGCAATTCTGGCTATTTACCTGGTCCAACACTGATGATTTTTACAATATGATAATTTGTACAAGTATGTTAGGTTATTGATGATGCACAATAAGAGATCTCTCCTGTCAAAAGCAATTTGAAATGCCTCCAACCAAATTAGATTAGCAAAACCTGGAAGGCCGTCTGGAGTTGGGATTAGAGATGAGATGGGACCAGGTGTGCCTAAGAATAGGTGGTTATTTGCTGGCTGTGAGCTGGCCCCGTGACTTCCTCAGGTGGGAAAGTGTGTGTCCTTCATCTTATCCTGCATCATTCCAAGGGCTACATGTGCCAACCCTAACAACCCTTGGGCCACCAGCGAGCTGAGCATGGGCCCGTGAGGTCTGGATGTGAACCAGCTCCTCTTCTAACTCCCTGTCTGTGGGAAAGTTCCTTGCCTTTGCTGGGTCTCAGTTTTCCCATATGTAAAATGGGGGTGCCAGTTGCCCTCCTGCAGGGGTTGTTGTTGTGCTCCAGAAAACATGACCTGCCTCCCTTTCCCTGCCTTCCCCTTAGCAAGTTCATGGAGTGCAAAGGATTCATCAGGTGGCGGGGCGAGGTGGCTCACGCCTATAATCCTAGCACTCTGGGAGGCCCAGGCGGGAGGATTGCTCAAGGTCAGGAGTTCTAAACCAGCCTGAGCAAGAGCGAGACCCTGCCTCTACTATAAATAGAAAGAAATTAATTGGCCAACTAACATATATATAGAAAAAATTAGCTGGGCATGGTGGCACATGCCTGTAGTCCCAGCTACTTGGGAGGCTGAGGCAGCAGGATTGCTTGAGCCCAGGAGTTTGAGGTTGCTGTGAGCTAGGCTGACGCCATGGCACTCACTCTAGCCTGGGCAACGGAGCGAGACTCTGTCTCAAAAAAAAAAAAAAAAAAAAGGATTTATCAGGCAACAGCCATTTCTGATCATAAAGGAATTTCTGATCGTCAGGATTTTCCAGACCCTGGGCTAAGGGCAGCCTTGTGCTGTTGATGGACATCTTCCTCAGAAGGGGGAGGGTTCGAGGAAGCTTCAGGGTGGACAACCCTTCTGAAAATGGCTCTCTCCTAGGGACCCCAGAGGCCTAAGGAGGTGGGGGGTACAGAGGGACTCGGGTCTGAAGCAGGAAGAAGAATAAAGCTCCTTTTGCTGCTACCTCCATGGCCGTCAGCACCCATCCTGGGCCCCACGGGGACGGTGGTGCTCACACAGTCCCCAGGTGAGCACGTGAAAATCAGCCCTCTGTCCTCAGTATCCTCATTGCTTCATGCTGGCCCCTCCTGCCTGCCAGTTCAGATGCCACCCCCAGAAATTCCCAAACATCTTCAGCTGTCTTGGTCAAGGATCAATAATTGCAAGGAACATGGGTCCACTAGAGCTAAGTCAATTGATAGCAATGACAACATGCATATTTATCAGGTACTTACCATGTGCCAGGCACAGTTCTAAGCAGTAGGCATGTACTGATTCATTTAACCCTCACATCCATGCTATAAATTGTTCACTATTATCTACATTTTACATATGAGGAAATCAGGCACACAGAGGTTAAGTAACTAATCCAATATCACACCATTAGCAACTTAAATTCACGTGAGAACAAAAAGGAAATTAAACATGACCAGAGGATGAAGACTGAAAGTCAGGGTCTTGGTCTCCTCTGTCCATTTTTGCTTTTCTCTCTGCCTCCTTTGTTCTCCTGCTAGTGTCTGGCTCAGCACAGTCACCCGGCCCCCAGTCCATGGGGCTGTGCATTTCAGGTGCCCACTGTTTCCTAACCAACTTGCTCCTGACTCATGGAACAGACGTCTAGCAACTGGTTCTTCAAGGAGAAAGCAAGCCCTGGTTCATAGCATTTGCCAGTTTCCGTGGTGTAAATCCCGCCATGGCTGATTTAGAGCTACCAGTACTCACTGAATGCAGAGCTGGGACAGGGCGTGCACAATTTGCTCAAATCAACCAGGACGGCCATTACACACACTGGCTGCATCCATGGATCAAGTCACCAAGTCAGGTGTCCACTACTGGCCAATCAGCACAGCCAATCAGCTGTGGCTGCAATGGGGTCATGTGGCACAAATATGGCTGCCACCGCCCATCCCTTCATGGCACAGCAGGCTATGGGAGGTCAATGTCAGAGAGAGATGAGGCCGGTGAGATTACTGAAAACATACTGGTTCTTGGCTACCCCACATCCACTTCTCCTTCTGATGGTAACAGAGTCTGGTTTCTTCTCGGGATGGGGGTTTCACCCTCTGCTCCAGGCTTAGGGCATGGCCCCTAGGCCCAAGCCAAACAAGCACATAACGCAACCCGGTCAGAACCAGGAGGACCCAATTAGACTTTCCCTGGGTGTTATGATTTGAACGTGTCCCCCCAAAAGCATGTGTTGGAAACTTACTCTCCAATGCAACAGTGTTGGGAGATGGTGCCCAGTGGGAGGCGTTTAGGTCATGAGGGCTCCACCTGCATGAACGGATTCATGCTGATTATAAAGGGGCTGGAGGCTGAGCATTCCACCTCTCTCACTCTAACCCTCTCTTGCCCTTCTGCCTTCCACCATGGGATGATGCAGCATGGAGACCCTCAGCAGATACTGGTGCCATGCTTGGATTTCTGGCCTCCAGAACTGTCAGCCAAATACATTGCTGTTCATTATAAATTACCCAGTCTGTGGTATAACCCAGTCCATAAAACAGACTGAGACACTGGGGCTTCTGGCAGAGAGACAGGCTTGATTTCTGGGAACCTGGGGCTAGAGCTGCTGACCCCACAGGAGCCTGAGGTTGCAACTGACTCAGCAGAGCCAGATGGAGCCGGAGACATGTCCTGTGGGCCCTGACGCTGGCCTGACCACCGTCCTGTGACATGAGTCAATAAATTCCCGTTTGAACTTTCTATCATTCACAGCCAAGTCTTGACACACAGGACTGTGAGGACTCAGAGGAACAAGTTCCGGATGATGAGTTCCATGCTGACTCACAGCTGAGTCATTTCTGTCTCCCTCACAATGTCTCCATAGGGCCAGCCCTGAGAAACTTTGGGGGAATTCCTGCATTTCCCTCCTAGGCAATCAAAACACTGACCCCCCCCTTGGGGAAAATGTATGTGAGGGGGAGTCTTGACCCCTCCCCTATCACTAGAATAGCGTCCATAAAACAGGCACTTACAATAGACCCCCAGAGAGGGTGGGGTGCCCCTCAGGGAACAGGGAAAGTGAGACTCATGGTGGACCCAATACATCCAAAAAGGCTCCAGAACCAGACAATTTGGGGTAAATGTATGTCCCCACCACTTAATTGCACCATGATCCTTAGCACAAAGCCTCTGTCAGTTTGCTACTCACTTGCTAGGAGAGTGGTGAGGCAATCAACATGAAACACTCAATGCCGCACCCAGAGGCCCACAGTAGGGAACCGTTTCCTTCCTTCCCCAATCTGGGGGTGGGGGCGGGGAGAGGAGCAGTGGAAAGGTGCCCCCCAGCCCCACCCTCGCACAGAGCACGCCACACACTGCCGCCACCCAGGTGCAGGTACAGTTTATTCTTCACAACAGAGAAATACAAAGAGCAGAGGGTTTGTAATTCCTTTGTTTCTTGCCCCCTTTAGTGTTCTCCCCCCACATTTGATTATTTTGCTCCCCACCCCCTTTTTTAAATAGAATGCAAACTTCTTTCCTGAAGTGTCTGAGGGGCACCTGCCCTCACCTCCCTGCCACCAAGATGCAGACTGAGAAGCCAACAGACTGTTTTCTCTTTTTTAATAAGGTAACTAGTTCTAAATATGGTGGCCTGGAGGTCCCATAGAAAAAAGCAAAGGGGTGTTAACAGTATGTATAACAGCGTATTTACAGGGTAGTAACATGCGGACAAAAAGCTACAATACTGAGTTTATCAGACGACGCAAGTCAAACAAAGGGGTGGGGGCGGGGCCAGAGAACCCCATGGGAAAAGAAACCCCAGGAAACGTTAAACTGGTAAATCAATGGCGAGTTAAGGCTTAAAAAGTGTATAAAAATAACACAGTTAATATTCAAAACGGAACTCCAGATACAGAATATATAGATGAGTTTCTGTCTAGTTTTCTTTTTTTCCCGGGGGGACGTGGGGGGCTTCTCCGGGCTCTGTACATGGTTCCTATATACACGGACACGCATGGCTTTCAGATTGGGGTGTGCCGTGGGGGCTGGGGACAGGGTCTGCTCCTGGGACCCGCCTCCCCGAGGATCCCTTCCCTGCTGAGGGGCCTAGGGCCTGGGCTGGGGAGTCCCCCTCCATGGCAGGGAAGACAAATGACCCCTCCCTGGGCACTGCCCCCATCTGGAGGAAATTCTGGAGGGGGGTCCCAGGCCCAGGCCCACTCCCTCCCCATCCCCCTGCCCACAGTCTGGGATGGCGGGAGAGGTAGCCTATAGGTTTCCTGGCCAGCACCGAGGTAGACTGGGGTGGTCTTCAGGGCAGCGAGGGAGGGCCAGGTCTTACCCAGCCCGCCCCACCCCACGTCCCTGGGCCCGCCACCCAGCCCATCACCGCACCCTTTGGTCCTGCGGATCTCCCGGCCCCTCTCTCGTGGCCGCCTCCGGAAGCCTGGGCAGCCCCGGCGGCTGCCGCATCCCTCTGCTCGGCGACGCCCGGGGCACAGCTCGAGAGGGCCGAGCGGGGCACCCGGGGGCGAAGGGCGCACTCCAGCGACCTCCTGCCCCCTCCCCTCGTGGTCCCCTTTGCAGTCCAGAAACCCAGGCCTGAGCCTTCCCTTAAGACCTGAGGCCACGGCAAGAGAAGGTCCCACGCTGCCTTGTGGTTCTCTGCGTCCATCTGTCCGATTCCTTTAATTTCTCGGTCTTAGCAGCACCAACTTCCTGGCCAATAAATATCTTTTTTGTTATTTCCAAAACAAACTTAAAAAAAAAAATAAAACAAAATAAAAAAACAGTGAAGCAAGTGAAGGGCGGGGAACAAAAAGAAAACCCAACAGAGAGGTTCAAAGTGCTCTGAGATCGTCTTTGGATGCTACCAAAACAGTCCAGAATCTTGCAGTTGGCCTGGCCGCCCCGGAGCTGGACCAGGCAGGGCTGCTGCGGACCAAGCTGTCTGGAAGGTCGGGAAGGTCGTGAGCGAGCTCGGCGGCTCCTGGAGGCCCCCGGAGGGAGTCAGGGCCTGGTGCTGCCTGGGTCTGTCTGCCGTGGGCCGGGCGGGGCGGCGCCTCCCGCGGGCTCAGATGAGAGAGATTCGCACCGGGATGCCGGGGGACTCCGTCCTCTGGGGCGAGTGATGGCTCACCAGGTGCTCCACCACCGTGTGTTTGGACATGTGCTTCATCAGGTAGGTCTCCTGCGGGCGGGGCGAGATCAGAACACGGAACCGCGGGTAAGGGAGGCAGGGGAGGCCGCGGTTCCCACACGCGGCCACTAGGGGGCTCCTTGGTCAGTGCGCCGGCTGGTGGTGGGTGGCCACAGCTTTGGGGCTCAGATGGGCACCGGGCATTGGTTCCGGCGATACTGCCGGGGGTGAGTGCTGGCCCTTGCCAGAGTACAAGCCCAGAGGGCTGTGTGGGGAGCCGGCAAGCACAGCTCACCCCTCAGCAGCGCCACCTGTGGCTGCCCAGGGCCGGGCCCCCAGCCCTCTACCAGCTGGCGTGACAGGGTGCACCAGCTGCCCCTCAGCCCTGCCTGTGCGTCTACACCACGCCCACCTCTGCCTGGCGACCCCAGCAAGAGCGAGGCAGCAGGCCTGGGTTTGAGCCTAGTTCTGCCGTTTCTTAGCAGCAGGAAATTGGACAAGTCAGCTTGTCTCTCCAAACCTCAGTTTCCTCCTCTGTAAGCAGGGATGGGGGAGGAACAACTTCAAAGGCTGCGATGGTGACACAGATACAGCCTTTAGCATGCAGCAAGGGTTGAGGGGACCATGCCTTCCCCAGTCTGGCCTCTGTACCACCCCCCACTCCATCCTCCTGGGGCAGAAGCCAGCCCTAAGCCCCCCACTGGCTCTGCCGGCTGTGACCTGAGGCACCAGGACTGGGTGGGAAAGGTGGCCCAGGGCTCATTGCAGGCCCAGAGGCCCTCACACTAAGTCACATCCTTCCAACAGCCTTTGCCAGGAACAGAGGCGGTACTCCCAGCCCCAACTGCCACTCCTTGGCCTCAGACCCCAACATGCTCAGAAGCCAGCAGAGGAAGTCCCTAAATGTGGTGGCAACGTGCTGTTAAACAATATCAGAGGCCGGGCGCGGTGGCTCACGCCTGTAACCCTAGCACTCTGGGAGGCCAAGGCGGGTGGATTGCTCAAGGTCAGGAGTTCGAAACCAGCCTGAGCAAGAGTGAGACCCCGTCTCTACTATAAATAGAAAGAAATTAATTGGCCAACTAATATATATAGAAAAAATTAGTCGGGCATGGTGGAGCATGCCTGTAGTCCCAGCTACTCGGGAGGCTGAGGAAGCAGGATTGCTTGAGCCCAGGAGTTTGAGGTTGCTGTGAGCTAGGCTGACGCCACAGCACTCACTCTAGCCTGGGCAACAAAGCGGGACTCTGTCTCAAAAAAAAAAAAAAAAGAAAGAAAGAAATTAATTGGCCAACTAATACATATAGAAGAAATTAGCCGGGCATGGTGGTGCATGCCTGTAGTCCCAGCTACTTGGGAGGCTGAGGTAGTAGAATCGCTTGAGCCCAGGAGTTTGAGGTTGCTGTGAGCTAGGCTGATCCCACGGCACTCACTCTAGCCTGGGCAACAAAGCGAGACTCTGTCTCAAAAAAAAAAAAAAAAAAAAAAACAATACCAGAGGGAAGAAGTCAGCAAATCCCAAGCTAGGAAACTATTCTACAGTGAATAAAGAGCAAAAGGAAGAAAAGGAGAGGAGGGGCCCTCTCTAAGATGAAAAGGTATACTGACCCAGGACAATGTAGGAACCTTATTTGGATCTTGATTAGAAATTAATATTGTAAATAAATAAAACCATGGCATTCATGAGACAAATGAAAATGTCAGTGCTGAATGGGTATTTGATGATGATAAGGACTTCGGTTAATTACTTTTAGAAAGTCTAAAGGTATTGTGCAGATGCTCAAAAAAGGAGTCTTTATCTTTAGAAACACAAACTGAAATTTGTACAAATAAAATGATATGATGTTGGGGTTTCACTTGAAAAAACAGGGGTATGGATGAGGCTGGAGTGGCTGGTGGTGTAGGGGCCCCGGAGAACTTGAGCCTTGGAGAGAAGCAGGGACCGACTGGAGATCAGTCAGCCCAGTGGGGTCTCCCCCACCCGCTCGGGACCTTCGTCCCTACGGGTTCTGTCCTCAGCCTCTCCAACCTCTTCTGCCCCCTGAACTCCAGGGAAGAATAAATGTCACAGGCTCAGCACTTAGCAAGCAGCAGCCCTGGTGGCACCTGACAAGTGCTGCTGACTACCCTGCCTACAATCCATGCGCTGCCTCTGGCCAGTGATCTCTCAAAATCACCCTCCCCGCCAGGCACAGTGGCGAGTGCTTATAGCCCCAGCTACTCTGGAGGTTGCAGTGGGGAATCACTTGAGACCAGGAGTTTGTGTCCAGCCTGGGCAACATAGCGAGATCCCATCTCTAAAACAAAAACCAAAGGTCCCCTTCCAATGGCTTCCCATTTCACCTGGAAAAGTATCCAAACTCTCAAACAGGGCCCCCAAGGCCCCACAGTACCTAATTTTCCTTCAGTTCTCGTAACACACCAAGTTTGTTCCACCTCAAGGTGTTTGTACTCACTGTTCCCTGCATGGAAGATTCTTTCCCCTCTTCCCCCCAACCCCACCTAACCATCCTTCAAGGCTTCGGCTGCATGGTCCTTCCCCAGGTGGCCTCTCTGGACCTACCCCTTCCCCAACTCCTCTGTCCTCCCTGCTGCTGTCTTTCAAAGCGTGCTCCTCCTTCAGAGCAGTGCTTCTCAATCAAGGCAATTTTGCCCCCTAGGGACATCTAGCAAAGTCTGGAGACATTTTTGGTTGTTACAATGGGGAGGGGGTTGCTACTGGCATCTCACGGATGCTGTTTAACATCCTCCCCGGCACAGGAGAGTGTCCTGTGACAAAAAGTGATTCCGCCCAAATGCAGATACGGACTAGGGTTGGGAACTCTGCTTCAAAGCAATTACCACAATTTCCATTAATGTTTATTGTGTGGTCACTTGTTTCATACCTGTCTCTAATAGTAGTCTCTAACCCCCTGGGGGCGAAAAATATGTCTGTCTGGTTCATCCTGATTCCTGAGAGCTGGGCGCAAGCGTTTAGCAAACACCGAGCTCAGCCTGGTTAGCCACTGCTCCACCAGCCAACAGCCCTATGAGTTAATCCATTTTACAGATGAGGAAATCGAGGCTCAGTGACCTCTATGTTGGGAATAGGAGTTCTGTCAACCGGAATATTTGATTAGCCGGAAGAACACACACAGTGACTCACCTGGATGCCAAAAGGCCCTTGTTTGGGGAAATCCCCACCCAGGGACAAGGGGCTGGATGCTATTTCTAGTGCTGTTCAGGCCTTTCCGGAAACGAGGGTGGCTCTGGGCCAAGTCACTGTGCCACCGTGTGGCCACAATGGGGGCTGCAGTTCCCCAGGAGCAGGAAGGCCCTTCTCTCTCCCTGGCTGTTGGTGGAAGGCCCCCACCCCTGCCTTGAGTATCCCAGGGCCGGGGAACCCAGCTACAGTCAGGCAGGAGGCTGGGGGCTGCGCCAGGGGCAGCCGGAAACAGAAGTGGGAAGCGGAGGCCCTGGCTCTGAGATTCCCTGTGATCTTGGAGAATCACTTCCCCTGTCTAGCCCTCAGTTTCTTTGTCTGGAAAATGGGAAGAGTCAGTACAGATCTGAGGAGGAGGCCGCACGAGGCCCAGGAAGCAGCAGCAGCTCCGGGCTGCAGGGGCAGGCGCTGGCACTCACCGAGGTGTAGGCCCGCCCACACATGCTGCAGCAGTAAGCCTTGGCGTGCTTGATGGCGTGGGCTGAGAGGTGGATCTGCAGGGAGGCGGAGTCGGAGTAGGCCCGGTAGCAGTTGGGACACTTGTAGGGCTTGTCCTTGTTGTGCTGGCGCTGGTGAGACTGCAGGGAGCACAGCAGCGTCAGGACATGGGCAGTGCGCCCCAGCCCCGCCCCCTTGTTATGCTCCCTGGGAGGGGGGCAGCACTCACCTGGAGGTTGGAGAGCTGAGTGAAAGCCTTTTCGCAGCCAGGATGTGGGCACTTGTAGGGTCTGTCGCCTGTGTGGATTCTGCAATGGGCAGCCCGGTGAGGGGGAAGTCCCTGACACATACCCCGGACCACTCCAGTCCCCCGGCCCTTGGCTGGCCCGGGAGCAGACCTCTGGCCCCCAAGCTTCCGGGTCCCCAGTCCACCCACTCTCCCTAGTGGCCAATGGTGAGCCCCAGGCAAGAGTTGGGGACTTCAAAGGCCACCATCTCCCCCTTCCTTCTCTGGCCTCCACCACTAGTCTGACCAGAGCCTCCCCACCCCCAGAGGTCCCCGCTGCCCCTCACCCACCACCAGCACCCACTCAGAGACCCAGTCTAGGCCTCCAGCTTGTAGGGGCCTGCTTTGATTGCATTCTTCTAAAAACTCCACCCTCCAGGCCACCCATTGGAAAGAATATAAATTCACACCTTTGTAGGGATTTTCCCTGGCTGCCCCGCCTCCTTCCCGAAGGAGACATCTCCCTCTCATTGGCCCAGTCCCCTGTCCATGAGTAACTGAGATCATGCAGGACAGCATTGCCCTGAAGCTCAGCCCCATTGTGTCCTTCCTGGGAACCCCTCTGTCCCCCCATTCCTGAGTTCTCATCCTGGCTCTACAATTTACTACTACTTACTTGGGCAAATCACTGAGCCTCAGTTTCCTCAACTGCAAAATGGGTATAAAAATATGCTCCCTACCTCACTGGACTTTGTGAAGATTACATCTGATAACACGTGTAGGGGGCTTAGCCTAGAGTTGGCACAAAGTCAGCACTCAGTAAACGTTTGCCAGTGTTACTATTATTCATCCATTCGACATTTACCACAATGGGCACCCACGTGCCAGGCACTGTCCTAGCTACCTGGAATGCTCCAGTGAACAGAACAGACAAAAACCACTGCCCGGTGGAAACACACAAGCATGAAACAAGTAAATAAAGCACACACAGAAGGTGACAAACGCCACAAGGAAAGCAGAACAAGGTGAGGGGGACTGTGAGTGCCAGGGGAGGGAGCGGTGCAGTTTTCAAAAGGGTGGCCTGGGAAGCCTCATGAAGAAGGTGACACTGGGCAACGGTGCTTGTCCAGCAGCCCAGGTGAAGACGCAGTGGCCTGAGAGATGAGGTCTGCACGTGGCTCTGCAGCTCAGAGCCTGGCGCCCATGGACAGCAGCCTTCACTGCTGTCCGCACTCCGGCCCCTGCCCTGTCCCCGGGGCTTGCCTTGAATCACCTGCTCTGGCAAATCCGCTGTGCCAAGCAGGTGGGCAATGACCTGCGGGCTTGGCCTGCACCTCTTTGCCTAATGTGCTGAGTGAGGAACATTAAGTGGAGGCAAAATCCAGATCCGGCCACATAGTGTCCGTCCCTCCACCAAGGCCCTGGCCCATCTCACCCACTGGGTTTGCTCTGCCCATCAACTAGGCTGAGCCAATTCTGAGAACCTGGATTCTACCTGTACATTGTGGATGCCACATGTTTGGGGACATTATCTCAGGCTACTGCACTCTGTCTTTACATTGACCCCTCAAGGGTCATGTGGACCAACTCTACCTGGTGCCAGCATCCTCTCCACTTCATCCGTCCTCACTTCTCTCCAGGGTGGCAGAGGGGTCTAAGCATCCCCGGGACACATGATGACTTTGTTTTAAACTCCACAACTGGCTGGCCATGGTGCCTCACACCTATAATCCTAGCACCTGGGGAGGCCAAGGCAGGAGGATCACTTGAGGCCAAGAGTTCATGACCAGCAAGGGCAACATAGTGAGACCCCATCTTTAAAAAAAAACATTTAGCCAGGGGTGGTGGTGCGTGCCACTGGGAGGCTGAGGCAGGAGGATCGCTTGAGCCTGGCAGTTTGAGGTTGCAGTGAGTTATGATTGTGCCACTGTACTCCAGCCTGGCCAACAAAGCAAGACCTTGTCTCTAAAAAAAAACCAAAATAAAACCAAAAAGCACCCACAACACCCACCTCTTGGGTCCTCTGCTCAAGACACTCCTTGCCCCTGCCCGGAAGCCAAGCCCCACTGGCCTCACTGACTCCTCTGGCACTTTGAGCTCCTTCCTACCTCCAATCCTTTATCCATGCTGTTCCCTCCACCAGCCACACTTGTCCCTCAGCTAATACTTGACTAAAACTCACATTGCTGTTCTCAGTATAAAAGCCCCTTCATCAGGACAGCCTTCCCTGACCCCCCAGGCTGGGTTGGGCCCCCTGCAGCCCAGCCCCAAGCACCAAAGACACCCCCTTCCCAGAGGTCTGTGCACAGCTACTCATTTTGTCAATGTCTGGTCACTTTTTCTTGGCTGCCTCATCGAGAGCAAGAACTCTCTCAGACTCATTCACCACCCGCACCCCAGTCAGTGCCTGGCACAGGCTCGGCACAGAGGGGGGCCCCTGACTAGCTGTGGATTGAGTGAAGGAAAGTGAGTTCTTTCTCTCTGAAGTCGGTCACTGAGAACAAAAAGATGCTCCACATAATCAACAACTTCCATGCCTGAGGTGTATTTCGTGTTTGTTGACTGACTGACAGACAGTCCTCCAGGTTCCCAGCTTTCAAGGCCCTTCACATTCTGGCCCTCGGTTTCTAAAGCCTCCTCCTCTGCCCCCACTGCCAACCCAGTGTTGTGTGCTCCCCAGCGGGGCATATTACAAACCTCCCCCAACACACGCAGCCCCCCAGCAAGTCTCTGGGCCTGTGCTCACGCTGCCCCCACTGCCAACCCAGATGACCCACCAACTCATCTCTTACTCCCCTGACGGAAGTTTCTGCATCCACCAGCCTCTGACCACCCATTTGTCCCTGTGCGTGGCATCCGGCACTGGGCTGGCTCAGAAAGAGCTTCAGGGAGCAACTGCTGGGTGAAACTGAACAAGCGGCCAGTTCTCGCTGGCCACCAAGCTCTTGTCTTCAGCCCTCTATTGGAATGCCAGCATCCTTCCTTTGTAGGGTGCCTTCCCACTAGGGGGGCGCCTGGCCCCGCCTCCCACATCACGGTAATGGGAGGCTCACCCCGATTCCAGACGGTCACTCTTCCTTGGGCAGTGCAGGGAAGCTGAGCTGAAGGGGCCCCTGGACTGCCCCAGTCCCACCCCAGGGGCTCCAAAGACCCCCTCTGCTCTCTTGCCTGGCACCTCCCCACCCCACGCGAGCGCCTTCTGCAGCCCCAGCCACTCCTCCTCCCTGAGCACACGCTGCTCCCTGGCGCATTGCACTTGAACCTCACTTCTGCCACCTCTTAACTGGGTGACCCTGGGCAAGAGACTTCACCTCCCTCAGCCCCAGTTCCTCGTCTCTAAAATGGGGATAACAATAAAGACAGTACGAATTGTAAGGATTAAGTAACTTCATATAAAGGGTATTCATAAAATACTTCTGCAGGGTTAGTTTTTAATACATTAATTTCTATTGAAGATAAATAATTTATGACAAAGAGGGAATTTATTCAATGTTTAAATAAAATTAAGGATTCATTAATTAACACTTTTCTTTTCTTTTTTTCTTTTTTTGAGACAGAGTCTCATTCTGTTGCCCGGGCTAGAGTGCTGTGGCATCAGCCTAGCTCACAGCAACCTCAACCTCCTGGGCTCAAGGGATCCCCCTGCCTCAGCCTCCCGAGTAGCTCGGACTACAGACATGCGCCGCCATGCCCGGCTCATTTTTTCTATATATTTTTAGTTGTCCAGCTAATTTCTTTCTATTTTTTTAGCAGAGATGGGGTCTCGCTCTTGCTCAGGTTGGTCTCAAACTCCTGAGCTCAAACGATCCGCCCACCTCAGCCTCCCAGAGCGCTAGGATGACAGGCGTGAGCCACCGCGCCCTGCCAAACACTTTCCTTTCTCAGGTATTAAGCTGCGTGTTATACTGAATGGGTTCAGCCGTGTTGTGCTTTGTTTTTATTACTTTTTATTTTCTTTTTCGCCCTTAACGGCCCTCCCACCCCATGTTGTGCTTTGTAACCAAAATGATGGCAGAGATAGTGAAAGTTAAACATTCCTTGAGATGTTTCCCCATTTTCAAATTCCTGATCTCTTATGAAGAAATATAAATTCGCTCCGTATGAGGACTTTTGGACACCTTGTACTAAAGCGCTCTATGCGGGACCAGGCACATGGGAGCTCTCCGCCAAGGAACAGTTGTTGTTATTATTACTACAAATCGTCAGACTTGAGAAAATAAAACGGTACCTTCCCCAGCTGCACTTATTATTACACGTGTACATAACATCACACAGCCAGGGAAAGAAAAACAAAACCAAAAAACACTTTGCACCCCGAATAAACAAGCAAATCCAGAGTCACTCCGTCTAGCACTAGTTCCGAAAATAAATAAAACTTGGAGCCCTTTCCTATAATTTACTAACGCCCTCCCTGAACAATGTCAGCCCTGACTTTTGCACCGTGATGTCTACAGATACATGAGGACTCTTATGTCCACACTAATTGCACGACAATTGCTGTTTTTCTACCCATGATCAGATTAACTACAACAGAGAATGTTCTGTTAATTCTCTCCATAAAGCCTTGTGGTATTTATTTGTGAGCGGGCTATTTATTTCTGAGGTTTGGACGTGCAACACTTTGCAAGTCACCTACTTTTCTTTACTTGTTGTGCCTTCCTTTCCGTACTGCAGGCCAGGTGCAACAGAGTCACCAACGCCACTCGGCCACATCAATCGTGCCGAGGCTCATCTTTCTCAACTCCCAGGGCGGATCTTGCTTACCCCGCTTTCTAATTCTACCTCTGTTGCTTCACCAGGCTGGCTCTGTTTTGGACATGACCTTTATTCCCTTCATTAGTGGCTGTCACATTGGGAAGACAGATTTGATTCTATGATCTGATGTCTGGGTCTCTGCCAAGAGACAAATAAGTGGGAAGGGGTCTCAGTGGAATAGCAGAGGACAAGGAATCTGGTTACTTCTTTAGCTTTGTGGATTTTTTTTTTTAGTTGTTTGTCTAAAGAATTCTGAGACTTTTGGGCATCTGGGCCTCTCTGCCATGGGGTTAGGACACATCAGTTTAATTATATGTGCCAGTGCCTAGTGACTTATAAATCGTCTTCCAATTGTTGACAGAATCCTCTTATGTTGTTTGTTTGGTTTCCTATCCTTATGAACTCAAATCACTGAAAAGAAAAAGAGAGAGAGAGAGAAAAAAAAAATATTGTATCCTCAGGAATGGAAAGGAATCCCTACATCAAGGAATATTCTGGCAAAATATTCTCCTTCAAGGGCCTGTTAGTGTTTTGTTGCTTTTTTGGGTCATGTTCTTAAATGATATTTTTAAACGAAGCCTACTTGTGAAGAAAACAAAATTCTTAATCATGACTGTCACTTGTGACTGTGTTTATTAGCTGTCCCATTCTGCCAACTTTGTGCTACTGCCTTTCTCAAATCCAGGCCCCTGATTCAGAAGGACAAAATTGTCAAGGTATCTTGGGGTTTCCAGATGGCCACTGGGCAACACCAAAGATTTGATCCCTCACTTTATAAAAACAGGGATACTCGTAATGTTTGGGATTGTTTTGTATTCTCCCTATTTTTAATTAGCCAAACACTAGAGTGACAGCTGTTCTTTGGAGGTTACGGTATAAAAAGTTGGCAAATCAGAAGAAGAGGAACTCAACCTCTCTGGGTTAATTGTGTATGTATATAAATATATAATACATAATATGAATATTTATGTTTCTGTGAGCTTTTTAATATGGACAAAAAACTATTTTAATGTACAGAGACTGGCATAGTAAACAACAACAAAGACATTTCTTTTAAAACAATTTTGTCTCTAGATTTAAAATACCCTTATCAGTTAGTGTAAATCCTAACCCATCTTTATGAGATAAATTAAAAGACCCTGAAGATGGGCCAGGGCCTTTGCTGCCTATAGTGTTGTTTTTTTTTTTTTTTTTTGAAACAGAGTCTCACTCTTTTGCCTGGGCTAGAGTCCCATGGGATCAGCCTAGCTCACAGCAACCTCAAACTCCTGGGCTAAAGTGATCCTCCTGCCTCAGCCTCCCGAGTAGCTGGAACTACAGGCATGCGCCACCATGCCCAGTTAATTTTTTCTATTTTTAGTTGTTTGGCTAATTTCTTTCTATTTATAGTAGAGACGGGGTCTCACTCTTGCTCAGGCTGGTTTTGAACTCCTGACCTTGAGCAATCCTCCAGCCTTGGCCTCCCAAAGTGCTAGGATTACAGGCATGAGCCACCATGCCTGGCCCCTATAGTGTTTTTAATCTGCAAAATTGATCACACATCATACCTGATTTAGTCTTATCAACAGGTTTGATTCCCCCTACCCCTCACACTTGCCTAAAGTCTTCTGCTTGGAGCTGTAGGTCAGAAATTGAATCTTCTGAAAGAAACATCAAGAGAATGACAGCTCCAGTCAAAGACTGTAACACATACACTTGGCTCTTTATACTAGGGGAACAGACAAATGGGTACAGGCTCCCTTGCTGACATCCCCACAGGACCAGAAACTGCCAGAGGCCAAGGCAGGGTCTGAGAGTCCTTAGTCCAGAAGCAGATAACTTTGCAAAGTGGACTAACGCAGGGTCAGAGGAACAGGAATTATTACCTAGTATTGGATCAAACTTGTTTCATTGTGGTTAATGTTCTATTTTCTAATGGCATATGAGAAAATTCTTTCTTTGATTTATCTCTAATTCCTGATTTAGGAGGCTGTATTCCAAAAACCGGAATAAAATATTCCTTAAATGGTGCCTTGTTCCAACTAAATCTTCAGAATTCTGGGGTGAGAGGAGACTATAAAAATTTAAATATAGGTAGATATAAACTAATTAGATATCAAAGAAACTTTAAAATAATAATTCTATTGAAAACAATATACGGGGCCAGGCGCAGTGGCTCACGCCTGTAATCCTAACACTCTGGGGGGCTGAGTCAGGCGGATCGCTCAAGGTCAAGAGTTCAAAATCAGCCTGAGCAAAAGCAAGACTCCATCTCTACTAAAAATAGAAAGAAATTAATTGGCCAACTAAAAATATACAGAAAAAATTAGCCGGGCATGGTGGCGCATGCCTGTAGTCCCAGCTACTCGGGAGGTTGAGGCAGGAGGATCACCTGAGCCCAGGAGTTTGAGGTTGCTATGAGCTAGGCTGATGCCACGGCACTCTAGGCTGAGCAACAGAGCGAGACTCTGTCTCAAAAAACAAAAAACCACAATATACGTAATTGGCCTTCTCTACAAAACTACTTGGAATAATTACTAAAAAATATTCCAAGTGCCTTTATGGAGACCCTTTTCTTTTTGTGATCATTAGTTCTATAAACAGGTTCAGCAAGAATCTGTCTGCCTTCCTAATAGGATATAATTGGGTAAATCAAATTTGTAACCGTGACCATGCCAGAAATGGCACATTTAAAGACAAATCTCATTTAATTTACTAATTTACTATGACAAGCTTGATAGAGAGAAACAAGGACTGTACTTCAAACGTGGCAATGTGGCCTCCCCGGGCCTCCTGCTGCATGGCTTGTGGGATTCCAGCCTTTACGGTTATTAAAAAAAAAAAAAAACATTAATTCCTGCTACTCCAGTAATACTGACAACCTAAAGGATTTTCTAAAAAGAGGTACCCCTAATGTTACAGGTTGTATAGGCACAATCTGACAGAGATGAATTAGATGGTTCTAGGTTCCTGATCTCTGAAAATATGTTAAGAATTTTTCACGCACAGACGCGCGCACACACACACACACACACACACACACACACACCCTCGCACACGATTAAAATCCTGACCAGGAGCTTTACAAAGTCTCCTGACAGAGTTAACGCTCAAGCCTTTGTATCACATGCCCTAATTTTAAGAACCATGGAACCAGCAGGACTTTCTTTATTAATCAACACCCTTTTACACACACCTATATACATAAACCTGGCCAAATTAAAAAATACCAAAGTAATAACCAAATCAGAAAATGCTGAAACAAACTGGTGGGGTCAGACCCGTGCCTTAGGAGGCATGAGGATGAGAAAACAGACGGACACCTTGCCCCGATAACACGCCGCCATTGGCTTCTTACTGTCAACCTGCACATCAGGCCCCAAAGCCAGAGAGACAGATGAGGTGAAACATTTTGCACCATGGGACAAAGGATATAAGGACAATGGAGATAAATTAATAATTGACAAAAACCTAAATAAATACGTAAATAAATTTTTAAAATAGGGACTTCTGTATAGCATTAGTCCCCAAAATAGAGCTCTATAAGCCACAAACACCACAACGGACATAATTTTAGCACTAACTTTTACAATGCTGATATTGGCAAACATGTGACAATGCTCGCAGAGGTGACAGTCATAATGTGGGAAAACTGTTTCCTCCCCTCTGAGCAGATGAACTCCAATCTTGGTCATCTTTGGCTGGTTTTTGAAAATACCTATTGGCATTTCATTTGGTGAGCCAGTCTTCCTGATCTCTGTACTCCCCTAAATAAACTTTTCCTTCCTTGCAGCATTTCTATCTTTGAACTGCCCTTCCACACATGCAACGAGACTGCACGCCTCGTGAGGGCAGGGACTTCTGTCTGGCTAGTTGCTGGATCCTCAGCGCTTGACACAGTGTCTGGCATACAGTAATGTAAATATTTGCTAAATGCATGAATCATGTGTTCTATAGAAGCTAGTCCTATTTATTCCACAAAAATTTAACAAATGCCTAATGCTTATCGTGTGCCACACACTGGGGATGTGGAAAGGGAGGACACCAAGCCCTTGCCCTTGAGAACTCCCCAGTAGATTGGGCAAAAAAACGGACACGTATGTGACAGCCTAGCTGCTGTGATGGGCACACACAAGGCGTGTGGGAACAGAGGCAAGGCCCCTTACCCAGCTCGAGGGATCAGGGAGGGCTTCCTGGAGGAAGCTGGACTGAGAAATGGATAGGAGACAGCCTGAGAAACAGGGAAAAGAAGGGGACAGTGTCTCTGGTAAAGGACAGAGCATGTGCACAGACCCGGAGAAGAGAAACAGCAGGAAGGTAGTGCAGTAGTGAGAGCAGAGGCGAGTGAGGTCCACAAGGACCATTGCATACAAGGCCTCAGATGCCGAGCAAAGGAATTTGGTCTTGACCCCAAAGGCAAATGGCACCTGGAGAAGGTCCCTGTCCTTCTTTGCACCAGCTCCGTGCACTAGGCCACAGGTGCTGAGCTGTGGCACACCGGGCCACAGGTGCTGGGCTGTGGCACACCGGGCCACAGGTGCTGGGCTGGAACAGGCTGCAGCAGGCAGCACAGGCAGGCCACTCACCTGGTGTGCTGCTGGAGGTGGGAGAGCTGCCGGAAGGACTTATCGCAGTAGGAGCAGTGGTAGGGCTTGACGCCCAGGTGGATGCGCAGGTGCTGGGCCAGGTAGGAGGCGTTGGCAAAGGACTTGGAGCAGTGCGGGCACTTGTGGGGCTTGGCCTCTGTGTGCGACTTGGAGTGGATCTGCATCTCCGACTTGGTGAAAAAGGTCAGTGGGCAGACCTTACACCTGCGGGGCAAGAGGCAGGTTCACACCTGGGGAGATCCCCCAGCCCCTGCCTATACATCTCAAGGAGGCCTTCTATAGCAGAGAGAACGTGCACCTGTGACAGGTCTTTCCTGGGAGGAACCCAGGAGTCACAGGCCCACCTGAAAGATGGGGGCAGGCTCCCAGCCTGGGCACCCTCCAGTCTGGAAGAGGAAGCTCTTACATCTGAGGGAGCATCTGCAGCTCAAAGGGAAGACAGGCCTCATGATCCCGGGTTTGAGGGTTTGCCCAGGGCCACGTCCCAGGGATGGAGGGGATAAGGCTCTAACACTCTAGATAGTTCTCAATCTCACTGCACATTACGGTTGTCTGCAAAGCTTCCAAGAACCACCAATACCCGCCCCTCCATACCCCACACCCTCAACAAATCAAGTTGGAACTTCTGGTGGTGCAGTCCCAGCATTAGCATTTTTGAAAGCTCTTCATATGATTTTAAGGTGGCCAGGGTTGAGAA
>VSMD01134208.1:0-18703 GCA_008750895.1 Mirza zaza | reverse complement strand
ACAACGGTGATATAGCACATCTTATATTTTCCTGGTTAGAGCTGGAACCCATACTACTAAGTGAAGTATCCCAAGAATGGAAAAACAATCACCACATATACTCACCAGCAAACTGGTATTAACTGAGCAGCACCTAAGTGGACACATAGGTACTACAGTAATAGGGTATTGGGCAGGGGGGAGGGGGGCGGGTATATACATACATAATGAGTGAGATGTGCACCATCTGGGGGATGGTCATGCTGGAAACTCAGACTTGTGGGGGGAGGGGGGGAAAGGGCATTTATTGAAACCTTAAAATCTGTACCCCCATAATATGCTGAAATTAAAAAAAAATTTAACACTGAAAAAAAAAAAAAAAAAGGAATGCAGGGTCTAGACCCTGGTCTGGGGGCATGTGCAGAGCTGGGGTCCTCGAGGGATGTGGGACTCTGAGCATTGAGGTGGCTACAAAGACAGATACAGCCTCATGACAACGCGAGGCTCTGATGCTGGTGTTGGGAAAGACGCCCCAGCCTTGGATGGCAGAACTCACTCTGTCGTGGGACCTCTGGGCCTTGCCCAGGAGTAGCAACCAGCTCCGGACGCCCCATGAGGGTGGCACTCCTCTCATCCTGGCAGGCTTATGTCTGCCAAGAGGCTGGAGGCATTTCTACTTGTTTTATACCCAGACCTTTGTCACCAGCCCCTATCCTGCCCTCACCCTCCATGGACTGACAATTTTCTGTTATTTCTTCCTTCACTCAGGGAGTGGGCTGGTGCTTGGTGGTGGGTGTCCCTGACCTCGGGTCCACGTCAGAGCACTTCTCCTTCCCTCCTCCCCACACTCCCTTCCTCTGCATCCCCCCCTCCCATTTTTTGGGGGGGCATCTCTTGCCTGCCTTCCATGGCAGCAGGTGGCAGAGTAGAGACAGATGCTGCCCTCTGCGGGGCAGAAAGACTGCGCGGCCCTCTGTGCTGTGAGCCGTAGTGCAGGACCAAGGCCACACCACCGTGAGTGCAGAAGGAACTCCAAGAATGACACCTGAGCCCAGGCAGTGCCTGCTGTGCCCAGTTGCTTTCCTCCCAGATCACCGTGAAGCCGCACACCTGCCACCTCCACGTGGTAGGGGCCGTGCTTTTACTGCTGCTCCCTTGTGACACAGGGTGATCTTTACACCTGAAAGGCACAGGGGCCCAAGGAGAATGTTTTAGCTCTATGTCTGGCTTAGAACACTGGGCGAAGTTTGAGTTCAGAGGAGTCCTACCAGTAGACACAGGTGTGTGTGGGAGGCGTGGTTTGCAAAGATGATGGCACATGCTTTGGCCAGCCTCATCATGGCATTGCTGGGCCCCTGAATTTGCACAGATCACATGTGTGAAGTCATTGCTTTCTGCTCCGGTGGGTGGTATGTTGTCATCCCTGTGCCTCAAAGGATGAGGTCTCCCATCGCGATAAAATAGATCCTGCATCACATTTAACCAAACAGCGTTGCTCGCTGGTTGGGAACTGTGGGGGCCTTTGTGAGCCTGTGCCCCAGCCCTGGGGTGACTTTCCTCCTTCTCATCTTTTTTTTTTTTTTTGAGACAGAGTTTCACTTTATTGCCCAGGCTAGAATGAGTGCCGTGGCGTCAGCCTAGCTCACAGCAACCTCAAACTCCTGGGCTCAAGCAATCCTGCTGCCTCAGCCTCCCAAGTAGCTGGGACTACAGGCATGTGCCACCATGCCCGGCTAATTTTTTCTATATATATTTTAGTTGGCCAATTAATTTCTTTCTATTTATAGTAGAGATGGGGTCTCACTCTTGCTCAGGCTGGTCTCGAACTCCTGAGCTCAAACGATCCGCCCACCTCGGCCTCCCAGAGAGCTAGGATTACAGGCTTGATCCACCGCGCCTGGCCCTCCTTCTCATCTTACCTTCCTTCCCCCAACAGGGCAGCGGGACTATGATCTCCTGATAATTGGCGGGGGATCTGGTGGCCTGGCTTGTGCCAAGGAAGGTACGTATCCTGTGTCCTGCATCCCCTTGCCATGGCAGGGCCTTGGCACTTCTGGGGCCCCCTGGAGAGGGTGACTTTGTCCTGAAGGTGCATGAGCAGGCTGCGTGACCTCCACAGCTGGCCTGCCAGGGGCACCCCAGTGGACCCTCCCTGTGCCCTGTTCCCCAGTGCACAGCAGCCACAGCAGTGCTCTTCACCTAGGCTGCCTTCCTGGGCTCCAGGGCTCCCGCTTTACACACAGCGAAAGCCACTGGGCCTCTCAGGGTCTGCCCCACCTGTCTAGCCTCAGATGCCCATGCCGCTGCTCGTGGAGGCCCGAAGTCCCAGATCAACGTGTGGGCAGGGCCGATTCTTCAGAGGCCTTTCTCCTGGGCTCTCCAATGGCCGTCTCCTCCCTGTGTCCTCACAGGGCCGTCCCTCCGCCTGTCTGTGTCCTCAGCTCCTCTTACAAGGACACCAGTCCTACTGGATCAGGGCCCACCCTCATGGCCTCATTTTGACTTGATTACCTTTTCAGAGCACCTACATCCACCTAGAGTCATGTTCTGAGGTGCTGGGGTTAGGGGGTTCCGTGTAGGAATTTTGGGGTAACACAGCTCGGCCTATAAGAACCCCCAAAGTTTCCTCACGCATCGAGAACCCCTTCCTGCACCCCACCCCGCACACCCCAGGCAGCAACGATCTGCTTTCAGTCACTGCGGGTTAGTTTGCATTCTCCGAAATTCTGTGTCAGGGGAATCTGGCAACAGGTGCTCTTCCAGTGTCTCTTGCTAGGCGTGATTATCCTGAGACTCGGCGTGTCACTGCCCGTGTGGATGTTTCGTTCTTGAGGAGCGGCAGTCAGTTGCATGGCTGCGCCAGGTGTTGCTTGTCCAGTCGCCTGTGGATGGACTGTGGGTTGGCGGTTTCCGCCTTTTGGCTGTTGTGAATAGTGCTGCCAGCAACATTTGCCTGTTTGTCTTTGTGTGCACCCATGTCTTAAATTCTTTTGGGTAAATGCCTAAAAGTGGACCTGCTGGGTTGTGTGGTATTTCTCTTATTTAGATACATCTTCATTTCTCACAGCAGTGTTTTGAAGTTTTCAATATCTTCTGTCAGGTTTATCCCAAAGGGTGTCCGATTTTTTATAATGGTTTTATTGAGATAAACATTACATACCAAATACAGTTGTCTCTTGGCATCACGGGGAATTGGTTCCAGTGCTGCCTGCGGTTACCAGAATACTAAAATCCACCCCTACTCCTGTCTTCAGGGGGGCCTTCTGGAACCACAGATACGAAAAGTCAACTCTACATACATGCAGATTTTATATCCCATGAATGCTGTATTTTCAGTCTGAGTTTGGTTACAGATATGGAACCCACTGATAGGAGGGACTGTATTTATCGGGAAAAAAAACCATATATAAGTGGACACGCACAGTTCAAATCCATGTTGTTCAGAGGGTCAGCTGTAATTCACTCATTTAAAGTCCGTTATTCAATGTTTTTTTTGTATATTCACAAAGTTGTGCAGCCACCACCATTAGAACATTTTCATTTCATTTCCCCCCAAAATACTCTATAACCATTGGCAGTTACGCCCTATTCCCTCTCCCCCGGCCCTGGCAACCACTGATCTACTTCCTGTCTCCATGGATCTGCCTGTTCTGGACATTTCATATAAATGGAATCATATATCGTCTTTTGTCATTGTTTCTTCCACGTAGCATGATGTTTTTAGTGTGCATTCGTGACACAGCATGTATCAGCACTTCGTTCCTTTTCATGGCTGAATAATACTCTACTGTATGGATATGCCACAGTTTGTTTGTTAGGTGACGGACATTACGTCGTTCGATCCCACTTTTTGGCTATTATGAGTAATGCCATGAACATTTGTGTGTAAGTTTTTACGTGGTCTTTCCTTTCCTTTCCTGTACTGTACTGTCCTGTCCTTATTTTTTAAGATAGAGTCTTTCTCTGTCTCCCAAGCTAGAGTGCAGTGGCGTCATCATAGCTCACAGCAGCCTCAAACTTGTGGGCTCAGGTGATCCTCCTGCCTCAGCCTCCAAGCAGCTGGGACCACCAGTGTATGCCACCATGCTGGCTAAATTTTCCATTTTTAGTAGAGACAGGGTCTCACTCTTGCTCAGGCTGGTCTCCTGACCTCAAGCGCTCCTCCTGCCTCAACCTCCCAGAGTGCTAAGATTACAGGCATGAGCCGCTGCATCTAGCCATTATCATATATTTTCATTTCTCTTGGGTATTTACCTGGGAGTGGAGTTGCTGGGTTATATGGCGACTCTGTGGTTAACATTTTGAGGAGCTGCCAGACGGTTTTCCGCAGCACTGCACCTGCTGCACCACGTGTATTCCTGCCAGCAGCCTGTGACTTTCTGGTTTCTCCACATCTCACCGACAGTTATCATCTGTCTTTTTTATTATGGCCATCCTAAGTAGGTGTGAAGTGGTACCTCACTTTTGTTCTGGCTATCCTAAGTAGGTGTGAAGTGATACCTCATTTTTGTTCTGACTATCCTAAGTAGGTGTGAAAGGGTACCTCACTTTTGTTCTGGCTATCCTAAGTAGGTGTGAAGGGGTACCTCACTTTTGTTCTGGCTATCCTAAGTAGGTGTGAAGTGGTACCTCATTTTTGTTGTGGCCATCCTAAGTGGGTGTGAAGTGGTACCTCACTTTTATTATGGCCATCCTAAGTAGGTGTGAAGTGGTACCTCATTGTGCCTGATCTGCACCTGAACCTCCCACCTCAGCCTCTGGAGGAGCTGGGACTACAGGTGTGAGCCACTGCACCTGGTTGAATTCTCTCAGCTTTTATATGTCTGGAAACATCTTTATTTTGCCTTCATTTTAAAAATATATTTTCTCTGAATATAGAATTCAAGGTAGACAGGGTTTTTTCCTCGTAGTATGCTGAAAACTTTGGCCCTCTGTTTTCTCACTTGCATTCTTTCTTTCTTTTTTTTTTTTTTTTTTTTTGAGACAGAATCTCACTCTGTTGCCGGGGTTAGAGTGCCGTGGTGTCAGCCTAGCTCACAGCAACCTCAACTCCTGGGTTCAAGCAATCCTCCTGCCTCAGCCTCCCAAGTAGCTGGGACTACAGGCATGCGCCACCATGCCCGGCTAATTTTTTCTATATATTTTTAGTCGGCCAATTAATTTCTTTCTATTTTTAGTAGAGACGGGGTCTTGCTCTTGCTCAGGCTGGTTTTGAACTCCTGAAACCCGCCTCAGCCTCCCAGAGTGCTAGGATTACAGGCGTGAGCCACCACGCCCAGCCTTACTTGCATTATTTCTAATGAGGAATCTGCTGCCATCTTTGTCCTATTTCTCTGAAGTGTGCCTTTTTTTCCTGTGGCTACTTTTAGGATTTTCTATTTTCATTGGTTTAGAGCAATGGTTTTTAATTATGGTGTGCCTTTATTTTATTTTATTTTATTTTGGCTAGAGTTCATTGAGCTTCTCGGTTCAATGGATTCATCCAGTTGTGAAATTTTTCAAACATTATTTCTTCAAATAATTTTTCTGTCCCTCCCTCTTGCCCATCCTTTTGGAGACTTTAATTGCACACATGTGAGGCTGCTTGATGCTGCCCCTCTGCTTACTGTTGGTCTTTCCATTAAAAAAAAATATTTTTTTTTGGATTTTTTTGTAGAGACTGGGTCTCACTCCTGATCAAGCTGGTCTTGAACTCCTGACCTGAAGCAGTGCTCCTGCCTCAGCTTCCCATAACATTTTAGTATTGTCTTTGTGGTTCATGTTGGATAGTTTCTATTCCTGTGTTTTCAAATTCACTGATAAAAGATTCTGCAACATGTAATCTGCTGTTTATGCTGCTCAGTGTGTCTTTCACCTCCTATATTGTAATTTTCATGTCTGCAAATTCAGATTGGTTCTTTCGTTATATCTTCTGTGTTGCTCCCTGACTTTGAACATACAGGATAAAGTGCCTGTTTTGGCCGGGTGGGGTGGCTCGCGCTTGTAATCCTGTCACTCTGGGAGGCCGAGGCAGGAGGATCACTCAAGGTCAGGAGTTCGAAACCAGCCTGAGCAAGAGCAAGAGCAAGACCCCGTCTCTACTAAAAATAGAAAGAAATTAATTGGCCAACTAAAAATATATAGAAAAAATTAGCTGGGCACAGTGGCTCATGCCTGTAGTCCTAGCTACTCGGGAGGCTGAGGTAGGAGGATCGCTTGAGCCCAGGAGTTTGAGGTTGCTGTGAGCCAGGCTGATGCCACAGCACTCTAGCCTGGTCAACAGAGTGAGACTCTGTCTTAAAAAAAAGAACAAGCACCTGTTTTACTGATCTTTTCTGCTGCTTCTGGCGTCTGTGTCAGTTTTCCATCGGTTTCCATTGACTGACTTGTTCCCCTATTCTCACACTTCTTTGCGTGCTGGTAATTTTTGGTTGAATATCAGATACTTTTAATTTGCCTGTTGGGTTCTAAAAGTTTTTGTATTTCTAGAAAATGTGTTATTGGACTTTGTTCTGGGATGTAGTAAGTTATCGAGAGACAGTTTGATCCCTTTGAGTGTCTGTCTAAGCTTTGTCACATGTGAGGAGCAGCGCCTTAGTCTAGGGCTCCTTATTCTCAGCTACTGAGCCCTGACCCAGTGCCCAGGAATCGACTGTTTCTCCCAGTCTGGCTTCTAAGAACTGGCACCCTTCCCTGCCCTCTCTCAGCACTGTCCCCCCGCCCTTCTGGGTGGTCCTCTCCCTGGCCTCTGGCAGTTTCCTCACACACGTGGGCTGATGCGCTCCCTCCTCCTGTGCCCCGTGCCTTCTGTCTGCCTCAGTGTCCCTGGACGCAGTCACTCTGTCCTTCCTCACACTGCACTCTGCGGGTTGCCCCCCACCCCCAGGTCTAAGCCCCACCTTGTTTGTTTCTTATCTCCCAGGTCCTTTGTTGTTGCCTGATAGCCAGTTTCTTAAAAACGCATCGTTTCATGTATTGTGTCTGGATTTTTGGCTGTTTTGGGAGGGAGGGAGGGAGGGAGGGAGATCTGGGCGCTGCTGCCCCATCGTGGTCAGATGGGAGCGGGTTGATGGTGTTTTGAAGTGCACCCTCAGCCTGACCCTTTAAACTGGGTGTGAGAATCCCACTGTTCCTTCAGTTGAGCAAAATGGGTTTGGAAGGTGAATTGTTCTGAAACTTTATTTTAATTCTGATTTTTTTTTTTTTTTTTTCGATACAGAGTCTCACTTTGTTGCCCAGGCTAGAGAGAGTGCCGTGGCATCAGCCTAGCTCACAGCAACCTCAAACTCCTGGGCTCAAGCAATCCTGCTGCCTCAGCCTCCCAAGTAGCAGGGACTACAGGCATGCGCCACCATGCCTGGATAATTTTTTGTATATATATTTTTAGTTGGTCAATTAATTTATTTATATTTTTAGTAGAGATGGGGTCTTGCTCAGGCTGGTTTCGAACTCCTGACCTTGAGCAATCCGCCCGCCTCGGCCTCCCAGAGTGCTAGGATTACAGGTGTGAGCAACTGCACCTGGCCTAATCCTAATTTTTGATAGTTGTGAGTTGAGCATGTCCTGTAGTGTTTGGAATACTTATGGGTTCCTGAGACTTAAGTCCGGCATGCCCTTGGAGGTGGTCAAGTCCAAGGCCTGAGATTTGCTGGGGCCATGCCCAAGGCAAGCTGGAAGCTAGCCCTGAAATTAGCCCTGGCGGATGTTTCTAAGGTGGCCTCAGAACCTGGGCCCCTGGCCTGTGTGGTCCTGCCGATGGCCGGGAGGGTGGCTGGACAGCTCCATGGCAGGAAGCACGGTCTAGAGTCTGGGTCTTGCTGCCACGCTGGGGCTGAGCGACTCTGGACCTACGGCTTCACTTCTCCCGAGCTTTGCTTCCTGGCCCTGAGGGTGATGCAGCGAACACCCACTCGGGGGCTCTGGGCAGCCGGGAAGGGAGTAAGGGAGAGCCTCCCTGCTGGGCCTCTCCCGGCAGGGGGCCCTGGGCTCATGCTGAGTACCTGGGACTGGAGCCGGGGTGGGGGCAGCGGGTGAGGGGTGCTGGTGCCAACGCTGCGGTGGTGGGCAGCGTGGAGGCTGTGGTCTCAGGAGAGGACCGAGGGTTCCTGCCTGTGCCAGCACATCGCAGCAGGAGGCCAGGGGACGGGCACAGAACGTGTAGGCAGCGCAGCTCTGGGGGCCAGGGCGCCATGGCAGATCAGGGCTTGCTCTCACGGCTCAGCCTGGCGACTATGCGTGCAGCTGCAGGCCGGGGCCCTTCCCTGCCCTTTGCGGGCCTCGTGGGCCCCTGGGAGTCCCTGTCCCCTCTTGCTGTCATGTGCTCAGCCGACGCTCTCCTTGTCATTCTAGCCGCTCAGCTGGGGAGGAAGGTGGCCGTGGTGGACTACGTGGAACCTTCTCTGCGAGGTGAGCAGCCCCTTCGTGAGCCTTGTCCTGGGAGGGAGGACAGACGGGCCCAGTGAGCGCGGGCAGCCGACGCCAAGTCCTTCATGCCCTGCTGTCTGTCGTCTCTGGGCAGGGCCCGTCTCACACATCGTTACCCTAAACTTTGTCATTTGCATCTTAAAAATGACTCTGGATAAGGTTGTGGAGAACAGGTCAGTGGGGCCAGGTTCACCCGAGCCGCGTTTGAGTCTCAAAACCACTTAAAGGGATTCCCACATGGGGTCGAAGAGCAGGGAAGTCTCCAGGGGTCACCGGAATGTGAATGCAAACGTGCTCTTCCTGACATCCCAGGCACCAGGTGGGGCCTCGGTGGCACCTGTGTCAACGCGGGCTGCATCCCTAAGAAGCTGATGCACCAGGCGGCGCTGCTGGGGGACATGGTCCGCGACGCCCAGCACTACGGCTGGGGGGTGGCCGAGCCCGTGCCGCACAGCTGGTGAGCACCTCCCAGTACTTCTCTGCCTCTCTTGATGCGGAGGAGGGCTATTCCCCAGTCTCCCTCGCACGGTGCGGGGTGCCGTAGGGTGAGGTTCCAGCCGGGGCACTCAATGCCGCCCCTGCAGATATTGGCGAGATCTGGAGACATTGCAGGTTGTCACCAAGGGGAAGGGTTCGCTACCTCTCCGAGGCAGGGCCCAGGGCCAGGACAGCCCTGCCGAGCACGGTCGGCCCCCAGCTCTTTCGGGAAGGAGACCTGCGTGACTCTGCTCAGAGCC
The DNA here is from genome assembly GCA_008750895.1 of Mirza zaza. Taxonomy (NCBI): domain Eukaryota; kingdom Metazoa; phylum Chordata; class Mammalia; order Primates; family Cheirogaleidae; genus Mirza; species Mirza zaza. The sequence goes on along the minus strand of VSMD01134208.1, from coordinate 9,584 downwards.
ACCCACAGTGGCTCAGACCTTCTCAGATGGCCACTGCTCTGGCTACGGGCCCAAGCCCTCATGTTCTGTGAGTCCAAAGGCCCACAGCCCCAAACCTGGGATGGAGGTAGCGGCGCGTGGGCATATGGAGATGTTACATCCGCCACCTTTAAAAACACTCTCATTTCTTTTTTTTTTTTGAGACAGAGTCTCACTTTGTTGCCCAGGCTAGAGCGAGTGCCATGGCGTCAGCCTAGCTCACAGCAACCTCAGACTCCTGGACTCAAGCGATCCTCCTGCCTCAGCCTCCCAAGTGGCTGGGACTACAGGCATGCGCCACCATGCCTGGCTAATTTTTTCTCTATATATTAGTTGGCCAGTTAATTTCTTTCTATTTATAGTAGAGACGGGGTCTCACTCTTGCTCAGTGCTGGTTTTGAACTCCTGACCTCGAGTAATCCACCTGCCTCGGCCTCCCAGAGTGCTAGGATTACAGGCGTGAGCCACCGTGCCCGGCCTCTCATTTCTTTTTTTTTAAATTTCTTTTCTTTTTCTTTTTTTTTTTTTTTTTACACAGAGTCTTGCTTTGTTGCCTAGGCTACAGTGAGTGCCATGGCGTCAGCCTAGCTCACAGCAACCTCAATCTCCTAGGCTCAAGCGATCCTCCTGCCTCAGCCTCCCGAGTGGCTGGGACTACAGGCACGCGCCACCATGCCCGGCTAATTTTTTCTATGTATGTTAGTTGGCCAATTAATTTCTTTCTATTTATAGTAGAGATGGGGTCTTGCTCTTGCTCAGGCTGGTTTCAAACTCCTGACCTCGAGCAATCCGCCCCCCTCGGCCTCCCAAGTGCTAGGATTACAGGCGTGAGCCACCACGCCCGGCCTAATTTCTTATTTTTTATATACTTCTTTTTCTTTTTTTTCTTTTTCTCAGTTCCACTGTGAGGTTATCATTTCTTGATGTTTCTGTGAGCACACCATCTGCCGCTAACAGTCTGTTGTGAGACTCTGCAGCTAACACGTGCGTTGTGGTTTTGACATTTTGTGCGTTAACAGGAAGAAGATGGCAGAATCTGTCCAGAACCACGTGAAGTCTCTGAACTGGGGGCACCGCGTCCAGCTGCAGGACAGGTGCGGAGCCTCGCCAGGCCCTGTGGTCGTGCGGATGGCCTTCAGGGGACAGGCACCCACCTCCCCCTCTCTCAGGCGTCTTGCCCCTGGACACGTGCAGAGCCCGCCCCGATGGGCCCTGGGGGCTCCGAAGAGACAGGACCAGGGGTGTCCCTGCTCACGGGTGGGGCACAGATCAGGAGAAGATGGGGGTCCCTGCTGGGGACGTGGGACACCCTACAGCCCGGCCCTGAGCAGTCTAGAGGCTGAGGCGCGAGTGAGGCCACGTTGGCGGCGGCCAGGGCCTGGGGCTGTACAGGAAGCAGGGTGCTCAGGGCCGACAGGCTGGCGGGGCCACCCAGTGGCAGGGGCCTCCTGGAGGCAGGTGGCCCTTCACCCGTCACAGTTACGTGGGTGGAGCCCAGGACCCCACATGCCACCTCGCACAGCCCACACCGGCACTTTGTGTCCAGCGGCACAAACTGCACACCTTCCTGCTCCCCCTGTGCGATCACCGCAGCCTGGGACCGCCATTCCCGTCAGCCCTGCGGGCTCTCTAGCTCAGATGCTGATGTTTCCTCCCATCTGAAGCTTCCCCCGAGGCTTGGCTGCTGGAGGGGCAGGTGCCCGAAACCTGCGCTTGCCAGGCTGCTCCTGACGCCGTAGCCCTGCGGTGCCCACGTGGGCTGGGTCCTGCAGCGGTCTGCTGGCTCTCCCTGTGCACCCGTGCTTGGCCCTCTGGGTCTTCCCGGCACTCTGCAGCAGGCAGCAGTTCTGTGCCCCCTAAATCCAGGAAAACTGAGCCAGGGAAGCTGGCCGCCCTGCCCACCCCGGCCAGTGAGCTAAGCTCATCGGGCTGCAGAGTTTCTGTGTGGGGCTCCGTATTCCCTGGTGGGGTTTGCTGGGGGCAGCGGGCTCTGCCCTCCTTCCTCCCGGCCCTGGCAGCTCTCAGGTGGGCACGTGCAGGTCCGACCCCGGCTGAGGAAGGAGGCGGAGTCTTCCCAGACCATTGCTGCCGCGCTGCCTCTGTCATGAGAAAGTGCAGGTCCTCTGCGCCCCACGTGGGCGCCTGACCGCCGACGTGCCCTCCAGCGCTCTCGTCCCTCGTCTCCTGGCCTCACTGTGCCCCTGAGATCCCTGAGGGTAGAAGGTGGCACCTACCTGGGCACCTCCGCTCCCTGCTGGGACATGCCCAGGCTCCAGGCCTACCACCTCTCTGCATGCCAGGGCAGGGCGTGGCCTCTCAGGACTCTGCCCAGCTGGCTGCTGTCTGTGTCTTTCACCCCAGTGGTCACCATGTCCTGAGGAACACGGGGACGGGCTCAGTGTCCCCACTGCCCCCCCCCCCCACGCTTCCCAGCATGGTGGGAGCCGAGGTGGAGCTGCCTTTTGGCAGTGTCTCTGTTTATTGCCACAGGTGAGGTTTAATTTGCAGAGGACGTGTCTGAAAATCTTATCTTTTTTTTTTTTTTTTTTTTTTTTTTGAGACAGATTCTCTCTTTATTGCCCATGCTAGAATGAGTGCCGTGGCGTCAGCCTAGCTCACAGCAACCTCAAACTCCTGGGCTCAAGCGATCCTACTGCCTCAGCCTCCTAAGTAGCTGGGACTACAGGCATGTGCCACCATGCCCGGCTAATTTTTTCTATATATATTAGTTGGCCAATTAATTTGTTTCTATTTATAGTAGAGATGGGGTCTCACTCTTGCTCAGGCGGGTCTCGAACTCTGGAGCTCAAAGGATCCGCCCACCTCGGCCTCCCAGAGAGCTAGGATTACAGGCTTGAGCCAAAGAGTCTCACTCTGTTGCCCAGGCTAGAGTGAGTGCCGTGGCGTCAGCCTAGCTCACAGCAACCTCAAACTCCTGGGCTCAAGCGATCCTCTTGCCTCAGCCTCCCGAGTAGCTGGGACTACAGGCATGCGCCACCATGCCCGGCTAATTTTTTTTCTATGTGTTTTTAGTTGGGCAATTAATTTCTTTCTATTTTTAATAGAGACGGGATCTCTCTCTTGCTCAGGCTGATCTCGAACTCCTGAGCTCAAACGATCCGCCCACCTCGGCCTCCCAGAGTGCTAGGGTTACAGGCGTGAGCCACCGCGCCCGGCCTGAAAATCTTATCTTCATTCTGCAGAAAAGTAAAGTACTTTAACATCAAAGCCAGCTTCGTCGACAAGCACACGGTTCGCGGTGTCACCAAAGATGGGAAGGAGGTGAGTGCCCGGCCCACCCAAGCGACTCCTCAAGGGCTGCTCACGTCACGGGCGCAGACCCCAGCTTCGCCCACCTCGGTTTCCCTACTCAGCACTCAGCGCTGCTGGAGTGGAAAGACGCTTCCTTGGGCTGTCAGCCCCTTTAAAATGGGCAGTTTGTGTGAGGTGCACAGGCTCCCCTGCTGCTCGGGTGAGGTGCAACAGGGCTGGCGACCACCCCCTCTCTGCAGCATTTGCGGGGATCCAAGGAGACAAGGTGCCTGTGGGATGCTTTGTTTTTTTTTTTTTTTTTTGAGATAGAGTCTCACTCTGTTGCCTAGCTCACAGCAACCTCAAACTCCTGAGCTCAAGCCATTCTCCTGCCTCAGCCTCTCGAGTAGCTGGAACTACAGGCATGCGCCACCATGCCCGGCTAAGATTTTCTATATATTTTTAGTTGGTCAATTAATTTCTTTCTATTTCTTAGTAGTGACAGGGTCTCGCTCTTGCTCAGGCTGGTCTCGAACTCCTGAGCTCAAACAATCTGCCCATCTCGGCCTCCCAGAGTGCTAGGGTTACAGGCGTGAGCCACGGCACCCGGCCAGGGGGCTTTCTAAGCTATAAAGTGCTTGGAGTTAGGATACCTCCCTGTCCCTCTGTCCGTCCCTCCCATCCGACCGACCCTTGGCAGGATCCCGGCCCGAGGAGCCTGGAGCTGCTGGCCGAGGGTGGCTGTGGGGCGTGGCTGCCAGGAGCTGCCGCACAGGGCCCCTGAAGGCCTCCAGCCCCCCAGCGAGGGACCACAGCGTCTCTGTTTGACCTGCAGTTTTCTCAATTTCTTTCTAGGCTCTGCTTTCAGCTGACCACATCGTCATCGCCACCGGAGGGCGGCCGAGGTACCCTACACACGTGAGTGTCCCCCAGGCATGGCCTCCCTGTGCCTCCTCACCATCTCTGGGCTAGGGGAACCCACTGTTCACACTCGTGCATACACACCTGCGGCCTACACGCCCTTTTTCCCATGCTCACTATCACCACTTTCTATTTTTCATTTTTGTTTGTTTTTGGTTTTTTTGAGACAGAGTCTCACTCTGTTGCCCAGGCTAGAATGAGCGCCGTGGCATCAGCCTAGCTCACAGCAACTGCAAACTCCTGGGCTCAAGTGATCCTCCTGCCTCAGCCTCCCGAGTAGCTGGGACTACAGGCATGCACCACCATGCCCCGCTAGTTTTTTCTATGTATGTTAGTTGGCCAATTAATTTCTTTCTATTTATAGTAGAGACGGGGTCTCGCTCTTGCTCAGGCTGGTTTCGAACTCCTGACCTCGAGCAATCCGCCCGCCTCAGCCTCCCAGAGTGCTAGGATTACAGGCGTGAGCCACCGCGCCCAGCCCACTTTCTACTTTTCAATTCTCGAGTCCATTCTGCCGAAACACAAGGTCCCCGAGGTCCCCGTGACTTCCTCATTGCCAAACCCTCAGGACAGTTGTCACCTCGCCCTCCCACAGCTCCCGGGACCCACTGGGACTGTGCTCCCGTCCTTCCCGGGGCCTTTGTTCCCACTGTTGGTCCTCCTCCCCGTTCAGCCCCACCTTCTCCACACCCTGGTGCTCCTTCTTCCTCCTCCTCCCTCACTTCTTAAAAATCTGAAAGAAAGTTCACGTGCCATAATTCACACTTTCATTGGGTACAATTCAGTGGTTTTTAGGACATTCCCAGAGCCGTGCGACCATTAATCTCTACCATCCATCTCCAGAACTTTGCATCATCCCAAGTGGAAACTTCATATCCATTAAGCAATGGCTGCCCACTCCCCTCGCCCAGCCCCTGGCAGCCGCAGCTGTCCTACTTCCTGTCTCCAGGAACCCGGCTCCTCCTGGGCCCTCTTGCCGGTGGAATCCCACGGCGTTTGTCTTCTGGGACTGGCTTATTTCACTGACCGTGGCGTCCTCAGGGCTCACCCTGTTATAGCAGGCATCAGAATTCCCATCCTCTCTTTATTCCCCGTATGGATATAGCACATGTTGTTTATCTACTGTGTTTCCTCCAAAGTAAGACACGGTCTTAAATTTATTTTTCCTCAAGAAGATACCCTAGGGCTTATTTTCAGGGAGCGTGTTATTTTTTTTAAGTACGGTACAACAGCCTACATTGATTCAAATATAGTTAAGTGGTCTTCTTCTGTGACATCATCGTCACTCTCCAAACCCCAAATTCCATCCTGAATGTCTTGCGACTCTATTTCCTTTAGAACCATTGGCCCCGATCTCTCCTGTCGAGCCATAAGCTCTCCTGGGGCGGATGAGAAGGGCTGCTCGTCTGTCTTCTTTCCTGCTCCTCGATGAAAGGCACGGGTTGTGCAGATGCGCTGGGTGGCCACGCCCATCGCTAGGTCTTATTTTGGGGGTAGGGCTTGTATTGCGCTTAGAAATCCTGCTAGGGCTTATTTTATGGGTAGGTCTTATTTTTGTGAAAACAGGGTATTGTGTCATGCTGTGAATGTCCCCGTAAGAGTTTTCACTTCTCGTGGGTACATGGCCGGGCTGGAGTGCCGGGCTGTAGGGCAGCTCCACGCTGACCCCTTGGATGAGCCTTCAGGCGTTTCAAAGTGGCTGCACCATTTCTGTTCCCACCAACAGTGTATGAAAGTCATAGTTCCTTGTTTCTTCACACATCTCGTCACGTTTTACCAAAAGCCGAGCATCTCACATACGTTGACGTAATTCTGCAAGTCAGATTCTTCCTCCACCCTAGGATTCGGTTGTTGTTGTGGCTGTTTGTTTGGTGACTTTTCTGCCCTAATTTTGTAGATTCCTTATTCTTTGTCCTGTGTGGGCACTGACTTCTCTACTTGGTTAGCTCAGTGGTCAGCTAACGAGTGTCCAGAGATCTCCTTAAACACCTGGAAGCAGGGAAGCGCTGCCTCAGCCTCCGTCTCCACTCCTGCCAGGGGGCTCGGGCCTCCTCGGGCCTCCGCTGGTGCGTGCACGGCCTGATGCACGTGCCTGGCCTTCTAGATTCCCAGGAATGTGCCAGAGCTTTTGTACGCCCTGCAGACTTCTCATTCCTCAACTTTTCCTCCTACGCTCTTGGGTCAGTCTGCTGCTCATCCCGTCTCCTCAGGCAGCAGTGAGGCTGGAGCTTTGGACACATGCCCCCAGGAGTGACTTTCAGCCCAGGGGAAGTTCGAGGGAGATCAGATAAAGATAGGCCTTTTGATGGGGTCTTCAGGGGAGCCCCCAGCAAGGTCAGACAGGGATGACTGTTCTTTGAAAGGTGCCCTGCTGGGTCTGCTGTTTCTGATCCTGTCCCGGTTTAGGGCTGCCGCTGAGGTGGGGGATGGGACCAGAGTAAGTCAAAACTCTGAGGAGCTCCTTGTTCTCGTGGAATTCCAGCTATTTTTCTTTTTCTGAGATGGGGTCTTGCTCTGTTACCCACCCAGGCTGGGGTGCAGTGGTATGATCACAGCTCAGCCTCGAACTCTTGGGCTCAAGAGATCCTCCTCCCCAAGTAGCTGGGACTACAGGCATGCACCACCACGCCTGGCTAATGTTTTTATAAAAAATTTTTTAGGGATGAGGTCTCACTCTGTTACTCAGGGTGGTCTTGAACTCCTGGTCTCCAGCGAGCCTCCTGCCTCAGCCTCCCAAATAGCTGGGATTACAGGCGTGCACCACCAGGCCCGGCTCTCAGCTGTTTTTCTTAACTAAATATTCCCTGTGTTGCTGGTAGCCTTTGGTTAATTTCCATAGTTCTGAAAAAATTGAACATGATCCATTCTTGCCAGTTTTTTCACTGTTTTTTAATGGGGGTGATTACCTTCTGTGGGAGGGCCCAGAGCTGAGGAAGGGGCCCCAGGGTGAGGGTGGGGACAGTTGCCACAGGGAAAGGAAGTGGGGGGAGCAGAGTGGTTTGGCTGAGGCCACATTCTGTCTGGCCTCCCAGGGAATGGGTGCCGCCAGCCCCGAGCCTCAGTGTGGGCAGCAGCAAAGCTCGGGAAGGCGACAGGTGCCAGGTGCCAGGCTGGAGGCCATGCCAGCCTCTCACTCAGATGCAGGTGGAGTGTAGGCAGAGGCAGAGCAAGGGGTCTCTGATGCTTCTCAGGTGGGAGCCCCATGGCCACCTCTGTCCCCGATCTCTGCTGTTGTTCTGTGTTTGCCCAGAAACGGGGAGCAGAGGGGCCTAGGGGAAGGCAAGCACCTCTGGTCCTCAGAGCGAGACAGGGCTTCTCTTCTGGCTGTCAGACCAGCAATGGCAGCCTCCAGAAGGGCCGGGGCGCTTGTGCACAGAGGCGGGCTCAGATGGGCCGTGTGGCCCACACCATGGCTGCACACCATGCAGCTGTGATGACACTGCACTGTGGCTCCAGGTGGCTGCGCCAGACAGGGTCAAAATGACACCTGCACCCAGCAGCCGGGCTCATGGTGGTTCTGCCTAAAGGTGGTTCTCCTGGGAGCTGACCCTGAAGTCCAGGGTCAGCTCCCAGCAGCCCAGCAGACACCTCAGCTCCTTCGAGGCACTGGCAGAAGTGGGCGTACATCTATGCCAGGGCGCCCTGCGGAGGGACCTTGGTCCGGCTCCCTTCCCCCAGCACCTCGTGGGCAGCTGCTGATGTCTCCGAGGTCCTGGGGGGATGAAGTGGGCGCCCGGGTCCTGGAGGGGCAGCTTGGTGGCCACATGCTCTCTCTCGGGGCCCTCCTTGGTGCCTGCCAGGGCTTGCTTGTATTTTAGTCCTTTTGACTCTCAGACCTTTGAGTTTTCCTTAAGCAAACCTGAGAAATTCCTGACTTTATTTTCTTTGTCAATTGGAACCATAAACTGTTTGAGATCCGTTTCCTCCACCAGCCCATCTTGCTCTCACAACCACTAAGCAGGCGCTTGCCCTGGGCCTCCCCGACCGGCATGGCCGCTCTTCCTTGGGGGTCGGTACGATTTCTGGGCCCAGAGCCCACCTGGGCCAGCCCTTGAGGGCGCACAGCTAGCCCAAGCCTCAGCCTAGTAGCCCCTAGGGCCACTGCCCCTCCCGCCCCTCAGCCCCCACAACCTGCCCACTCTCTCTTCCCCTCTGCCAGCCCCACAGGCCACCCCGCTGCCCGGACGCTGGGGGCTCCCCCACTCCTGATCTGCCACCCTGTCTTCACCTGCCGCTCCTCTCTGAGTCTCTGGGCCCCTGGAGCCTGGGCACTGCTCCCCTGGTCTGCGTGCCTATCTCCTCTCTTACTGGGGCCCAGAGGACTCAAGAGGGCCCAGCTCTCCACCTGGGTGGCCCCTGCAGCTGCCTCATCCACCTCGGCCCATACCTGAATCCAGATCAAGGGGAAGGCCCCCGAGAGCAGAGAGGAAGGAGTTGCCGCCGCACCTGCCCAGAGGGGTATACCAATGCGATACAGGCAGGGTACTGTCTGTCCCCAAGGAGGCCACAACCTCCTTGGTGACAATAAGGATGTGGCAGGGACTGGGTGTGGTGGCTCACACCTGTAATCCTAGCACTCTGGGAGGCCGAGGTGGGCGGATTACTCAAGGTCCGGGGTTCGAAACCAGCCTGAGCAAGAGCGAGACACTGTCTCTACTATAAATAGAAAGAAATTAATTGGCCAACTAGTATATATAGAAAAAATTAGCCGGGCATGGTGGCGCATGCCTGTAGTCCCAGCTACTCAGAAGGCTGAGGCAGGAGGATCGCTTGAGCCCAGGAGTTTGAGGTTGCTGTGAGCTAGGCTGACGCCATGGCACTCACTCTAGCCTGGGCAACAAAGCGAGACTCTGTCTCAAAAAAAAAAAAAGGATGTGGCAGGGACACCCTGCCTACCTGTGTCCTGGGACAGGTCAGGTTAAGTCTGCAGAACAGACACCCTCTGGAGCAAGTACTTGGGACCAGCCAGGTGGAGCTCTTGTCCCATGGATCCTCTCTGCCCCGGCAGATCGAAGGTGCGCTGGAATATGGAATTACAAGTGACGACATCTTCTGGCTGAAGGAATCCCCTGGAAAAACGTAAGGACTGCCGTGTGCTCGATGGGGTCCCCTGCTTGTTCCCCAGAGTGAGCGCCAGGCCCCCAGGGGTGAGCCGGCCTCAGCTCTCAGCACCTTCTTTCCGGTTCAGCGCGGAGAAGGAAAGGAAGCATGTTGTTTGTGCCCCTCTGCGTCCCACGGCTGGCTCAGAAGTAATCATGGTGCCTGTCACATAAAGCCTCCGCTCCCAACCATGTTGGCAGCAGGGGCAGGTTTCCTGGAAGACAGTTTTCCCACGGACCGAGGCGAGGGGGTGGTTCTGGGCCAATTCTAGCGCATTACACTTATTACATTTG